>BMAW01016158.1:436013-539878 GCA_019974015.1 Nephila pilipes
CATTATTGTTATTTAATATGCAATTATATTTCGCTATTTATCATAATTGTTTATATTATTCTCTCAGTCATGTACAGAATTCTTTTTTTTATGCTAGGGTATTTTGGATTTAATTAACAATCGTTTCACGTTATTTTAATTACTGCTAAATGTTTATGAAACGTGCCGTCATGTTCAATGACATTGTTAAAATTTCAAAGATTTCAAACATAACTTACATCTTAAAAACTTAATAAGGACATGAAAACATTTCAAAACTGTTCGTGCATTTTAATTTTTTTGTAGCCATTTTTAACCGTTCCTCTAAAGAAAGCTGAAAGAGAAGAAAATGTAATGTGTAAGAAATGCTTTATTTGAGATCGGATTTTTTAAACAGGTATTACATACACACACACACACACACATATATATATATATATATATATATATATCACCATATTTTTCTCACTAAAATTATACCAATTATATAAAATATTTCAAAAAAATTTCAATTTTTTTTTTATTTACTAAAATTACATAAAATATTTCAAAATGAATATTTAGTATTAATAAAAGTAAAATTTCTTTTTTATAGAGCAATTTAGAATCATGATTATGAAAGTATTATACAAGGTAATTTAACTAATTTTACTCACAAACTACGAGGGTCGTCCTCAAAGTGAGAGTGCTCAATTTCTTAAAACTCGAAATTTAATATTTTTTAAAAATTTATAAATTTACATACGTATTTCAAAAATTATTTTTCTACGTAGTTGTCTTCCTTCTCAAAGCACTGTTTGAGCCGATGAATGTGCTTTCTTATACTTTCGTCTATAACATTTATCACCAGTTGTTTGGCCTATTGTTTGACGGCACTTCGAATCTCATCCACAGTCGATAACCTTTTTTCGCCCATAAATGGCTTCAAAGAAGTGAGCAGATGATAGTCTCAAGGTAAAAGATCAGGGCTTTTTTAGAAGGGTGGTTGATTATGTCCCAACCTAGTGAGTCTAATAGTTGCTTTGTGGCATTGGTTATGTGGGGACGCGCATTTTCAAACAAACACATTCTCTTTAACATTCCCCTCTTGCTCTTTATCGTTCTCCGTAATATTTTAGAATTTCTCATTACTACTCAACATTAATTACTTTCCCATGGGACAAACATTTAATGAAGAGAATCCTTTTTCGATCCCAAAACTCAGAGGTTATGATTATTTTTAACCAAAACAATGGTTTTGAATTTTTTTTCTACCACTTTAAACTCACCATATCTTTTGTAAGCATTAGTACGGTTCATACCACCATCCCAGTAAAGAGATCTTATTTCTTTCCCAAGAAGAAAACAGATTACTCTCCTCAACTTACAGCTGCCGAGATTCGGAAATGAGACATTCATTATAACACGACATTGCAACGAGAATTTTCAACCAACCGAAATGAACGAGCGCGCATTCTAGTCCCAAGATTTTGATCTTAACACTTAGAAGACGGGAGACATGAATTCCCGTCTTTTATTTTTCAACTGTTGGCAACGGATAACGAAAATTCATGTCACTTGCACAAGTGCCAACCATTATGTAATCATGTCATTTAATATTTATAAAAATATGCGGGAATTCAGGCTATACACTTTTTCATTGTATACTGTCTTCAATATATTAAACGCAGTGCAATCAATATTGTTGAAAAAAAAAAATTCTCTTTGAGCGTTAGAGGCGTAGTACTCTTGCTTTTTGGACAATTCGTGTAGTACATAAGTGGGAAAACAGGCTATAGCCTGAAAAAACGCACGGTAACCTCACTCCATGATTTACTGATTATGTCCTCATGCTAAGACCTATTTATCGATATTTGTGTGTCATTAGGGAACAAAGTTAAGAAGATGCAAATAATGTTTTGCGTAATGTGCTCTTAAGAGGATTCTCTCTTTCAAAGTAAGGATACGAAGTCGTTGAAAACAAGCTCGATGGGAAAGCAACTGGTTTTGGAGGGAGGAAAGAAAAGATAATTGAGGTTATATTATTGTTCCTTCATTATAGCTTCATTAAAAAATGAAGTAAAATTAGCTTTGTTTCGGCGTGTACTTTTCGAAATTCACTGATTTGTAATATCATAAACTTAAATTAAACTTGAATTAGTAAATTTAGAAACATCATTTATATATATATATGTGTGTGTGTGTGTACAGAAAGTCTCTAGTAAGGATTATATATATATCAGTAAAAGAAGCATTGTTTTAGAATGTACTCTTTTCAAAATTCCCTGCTTTGAAATTTCGCGAACTAAAACCAAACTTGAATCTCAATCAAATATGCCGTAATAATTTATTAACATCGTTATTTCCCCCCCTTAATAGCTAATTTACAAGAAAATATCGGAAACAAAAGACATGAATTTTCATGAGATTTCTTTTAAAATTGATAACAAATCAAATATATTTCGTTGGTGTCAGAAACGGTGTCATTATAAATAAGTATTGATTTACTACATCTCAAATCAAAAATATATATACTCCTTTACCAAGTAGTTTCTTTAAGACAAAAAAATTTGAGCTTTTTTGGTTAAAGAAAATGTGAATCACGCCACGCACTGATATTTTGTTTTATTTTTATGTAAAAAATATTAATTCCTTTATAATATTCCAGAAGCAAGCAGTTTTTTACTAAAAAAATTAATATTTATTTGTTAGAGTATTCTTTCAAGGATATTATCTTATTATCAGAGATATTATATTTCACCTTATTTTTCGATACTCTTACAGAAATTGAGTCCATTTATACCCTATTTCATATGTTGGAAAGAAATCCAAGGCTATAAAAAGGATAATCATAATACAAAAAAAAAATGCTTAAAATATTATCTTAAAATAATTACAGTTTATTTTTATTAACTTCTTAATATTACTATAAATGTTAAGTTTCAGAGGTAAATTAAAGCAGGTTGTGTGCTCATGATAATACATACATACGAAAAGACCAACACAAAACTACTAATGTCAACTGTCATCTATTGGTGAAACGTAACATTATTCTTGTCACGGACTTCTGAATCATGTTATCTTATTTCCTTTTGAAGAAACATAAATATGCAAATAAATTAAAGAAAAAGAAAAATAGAATTAAAAAAATATAAGAAGTTTTATAAAATTTTAAATATTATGTGGATATTTTTAAGTAATTCAAGATACATCGTTTGAAGAATACAAGCTTAGTTCCTAATTTTAAGGTTTTTCTGATATAAAATACAATTTCATGTATATATACAGCATTTCTCTTAAGTTATTATTATTGTTTATCTCTCTTTTTTATTCGTACATATTTCTACATACTTATGTAAATTTTTCATTCAACAATATTTTTCAAAACACTTCGATAGTTTTGACATCAAGAATCGTATTATGAAACTAAATCGTGTTGATTCATTGAATGAATAATTTGAGTTTGCGGCTTTTAAAATAGTTAAGATTGGAATTGATCCTAAGAAAAGATCAGAATTAGTCAAAATCAGAAAACTCTTTAAACCGCAGTTAAATTGAAGACAATGAATAAGATAAGTTGAAAATTTCTCTGAAATTAACGATTTTCAGGCAGAAAGTATATTTAGCTGTTCAGCTTGGACCTATTATCAATAAAAAATAACTCGGTTCGAATCCATAACCAGACAGAAAATTTCAATGGGATCAAAATTGTTAAATTATTTATGGGATATAGAGAAACAAATGTTATTATCCCCTTTAAAATATGTTTTAATTTAATGGATATCAAAATGTTTTATCTTCTGCATGAATGTTCTAAATGCTTGTTTATTATAGCTACTGTTCTCTCCAAAAAATATCTGAAAATAATATTGTGCTGTGGGTCTATCTTGAGTATACTCCAGAGATGATTTTTACGGGACGCGTATTCATTATAAATCTAAAGAATATGTTCCAAATCATTAATACAGTTGCAAGTACTAACTACACCACGCATTATCATTTAAATTGAATTTGCGTAAAATTTCGGGAGTTATGATCATTTTGCTGATGATTCGAGTGCTTAGTATTTCCCCTCTTCTATTTTTAGTCAAATTGGATATTATGTTTATAGTTGGGATTTTTCCTAAAATTTAAAACTATTTGCTTGAATAAAAGTTTTCATTGATTCTTTTCATTCTATCATTGAAAATTTTGCTTTTGATGTCTTCTGGGGCAATTCAGTCGATTTAAACATTGGATTCTGTTATTGGTTTTGCAACATAGTCCACCAGTTCATTCCAAAAAATTTTCGAATGTTCCGCAATTCAAAGCAGAATCGTCTGATTATGAAAACGTGACTGAATGAAAATCTAACTGGCTAATCGAGGAATGACTTTTGGAGATTTAATATTGTAATTTTTAATGCAGATAGCACAGAATAGCAATCGGACAGAATTGACAGATTTTTGTTTAATTCAGTTAAATTATTTGGAGTTTGGCACATGGCTAGTGCTACTGCTGTAAATATAGAACTAATAAAATTTACACTATAGAAAAAAGATGTATTTTTCGTGATACCTGCTATCGATGTTATACTTTGATTTTTTGACGCATCCGTAATTATAGGGAAAAATCTCTGAAACTTTGATTCATTATTTCATCAAACAGCTTCTTATTATACATGTTGTTAAAGTTTTATTTTGAGATTCAAACTCATCTGTATGAATCTCGCAAGAAAAATCCGTAAAATACATCAGTATGGGGATTGAAATAATTTGTTCTGCTCTAATGCTCAAAATATTAAAAATGTTTATGATGTTATTTTTGTCCCCTTCCAAGATTTTTGGTTTATTATTTTAGGGCTATTGAGGTGCTTAGGAGAAAAGTTACTGTTTGATATTGGAAATATAAAAATCAATTTGCTAACCGTCTTATTTTTCTGAGAAAATTTACTGTATAGTCAATTGTAAGACCACAATATTTGGTGACCATTGTGGAAGTCCCAACGCAATTCTGAGAGCTTTTGTTTGTATTACACTATCAGATCATTTATTTAAGATATGACAGATGTAATAAAAAGTACTTCAAATGATGTTGTTAGTTAAATTAATCAAATCTCTCTCTCTCTCTCTCTCTTCAGCTCTTGGGGCATAATGTTTGTATGCCATACCTTTAAGAGCATTAATTTTTTTAAAGTTTAACTTTTCTTTTGATTCATTATAGAAATATTTTGTTTCCGTTTAGCAAAATATACTCTCAACTATTTAATGGAGAATTGACATGGGAGTGGGTATCCATCTAACATAATGTTATGATACCAAAATTGTTTATTTCTAACCTGTATGGATTATCAATGACTTACTCATATGCTTCGTTGGAAATGAGAAACTACTGGCTCCTTATTCTTATTTGAGAATGAAAAAGAAAGAAAACACGAATTTCTAGAGGCAGAGAAAACTAATGAGAAAGTAAAATTTGTCTTCACGTCTTTAATTTCAAATTGAATTTCGGTTTGAGCACTTTGTGCACCTGAAAAGATAAACGGTAGCTATTTCGTATTTTCAACTATTCTACATGACAAGTGCCTAATGTTTCCTTAACACGTCTTACTTGGCGATTATCATCACTATTATAAATTAAGAACAGCTTGATGATTTGATAAAAATTAAATAGATGCGAAAAAGAAATAATTTAATAAATTATTTTCACAACTTTTTAATAAAGTTTAATAAACCATTACTAAATAGATAGCAGTTTAACTTTCCTTAACATATCATATACGAAGAACTGGATTTAACTTAAAGCTAATAGCATATGCATGAGTTTATTATTTTTTTTTGTAAATAATATCAATCTGATTAGTTTGAAAAAATACTCGTGATTCTTTAAAAGAAAATTTCCAAATTTCTTAAATACATCTTTAAAATAACGAAAGGGAAAGTGATATAATTTTAAATTAATATGACCATTTTGTCTCTATTGAAACTTGCTATTTTAAATAATTATTTAAGAAGTTTCTTAATTTCATATGTAGGCTTAAAAAACTAACAATTAAAATCATACTTTTTTGTAAAGTATAGAAATTTGATAATTCTATTACCTGAAAGACCAAATGGCAGCGATAAGCAATCGAGTAGTAAATCATTTACCTTTTTTTAAAAAAAAAAGTTATGCAATTCTTAATCAGACTTTTTCACTAACCAAAAAAGAACTTTTTCCCTTTAAATTAACCGTAAGAAAGAGTCATTTCATCATTAAATATTACTCTTTCGAAATGCCAACGTAAACCTTTTTAAGAGGATCATAAGATAAAAGTTTGAGAGGAAAAACAACATTTTGTTGAAACAGAATAATCGAGACGAAAATTCCACCTGCAACCACGAACCATCCCTAGTTCGGGAAGAACAATTACTTTTGGAGCCAGTGGATGTGACAGTGGATAGAAAAACCAGTTCAGTTGATGTCATCAGGAACATAAACTGAGAAATCGTAAAAGAAGTCGGACTGAAGTGCGTTGAAGGAATTATGCGGAAACAAAAGGTGGTCTTCCTAAGAATCAGGGAACATGGCAGTGAAATACGATACTGGACTCCGACTGCTGTGTCGAAAGAGATGTAATTGGTGTTTAGGATAGAAACGATTGGATTCGTTTAGCGTGCTCTACTTTTTCCTCAGACTAAACTATGAAAGAATGGTAAAAATGTGAGTTTGTGTTTCAAAAATCACATTACTGGGATCATCCTCCCCCCACCCCCAAAAAAACTTTTTTTGTAATATTAAATGAAAGTTCTATCTGCTCAAAAGTAAACTTTTGTGAAGTGTTTGCAATACTTTATTTTATTGTGATTATTCCTCTTTTAGTCGGAGCTGAACAGGTAAAAAGGATTATTTTCAATGAACATAATGAATGTAATAGATTTAGCGAAAGTGAAACAGTTTTACGTTTCATTACCCTTATCAAGACCAGAGCAACATAGCTTGCTTCAAATTTTTTGGTTATCTTTTTTGAATAAAATCCGTTAAAGAAATCAACATCCGTTTTAACTACCCTCTAAATCAGAGGGTCAGCAAAATTTTCACGGAAAATTCCATGTAAATTATCTAGGCTCGGATGGCCAGGTAGCAAGCTTGAAGATATTTAAACAAGGAGGCAATTCTACTTATAGAGCAGAAACAACAATAAAACTCACTGGCTCAATTATTTTTAATTACGAAGTGCTATTTTTACACAACATCTATATACACATGTTGACATTTACAGAAAAGGAATAAAACATTTCAATTTATTAATAAACGTGTTTATAGAACTGATGAAATTATGTACTTATACAATGAATGGTTTTTCTGAGATCATGTGTCATCGTACTGGAGTTCAAATTTAGAACTTCCTATCAGTAAAGCTAGTTAGAAATAGTTAGGTGAAGAATGACTGTATTGCGTTTTACATTCTTCATTTTCGAAAATGGCCTTTCATATTGGTAAGAGAAATCATTACGCACTTCCAAAAACAGATATAATTTTCTAAGCTTATGGCTTTAATTAACCATACTTATCTTCCGAAAGATATTTATGTGGAGTGGTATTAGACCCATTTCTTTCCAAATCATTTTTAGCATATCATCATTTTGCAGATTAATTACTTCTAACTGAAGGTCTGACGGTAGCTACTCAATTGTGCAGCAAAATTGATTTAAAATATGGAAATGTATTCAGCAATTGCATCAAAATCCCCTCCCCCAAAATGATTTTTAATTGTATTGTTGTAACTGTATTAAACCACGGGCCATAATTTGCTGATCCTTGCTCTAAATGGTCGAGAAATAAATATTTCTTTCTCATAATGAGTTATTTGGAATGGATATGCTATCTGTGGTTTTTAATTTTTGATAAGTCTTCGATTAAATTTTTGTATTTCATTGTTATTATTTTAAAATTGAAACGAAGTGACGGAAAAATGCCTCAATCCTCATTCAGGACGAAAATTGCGATAACTTTATACGTATGGATATTTTAACTAATCAAATAGATGGAGCTAGCTGTACATCCTTTAATTTAATTTTTTTCTAACATATTCAATATTAATATATTTATTTACTTTAATATTTCTCAGCTATTTCTAAAAGACTATTAGAATAATCCAATAAGTGTGATGTTTTTTTTACGTAAAAAAATGATGCTTTTCATGTTATACATACATTTTATTTTAACATAATATTGACTTCAGTTCTTTTATCTCAATATTCTTTTACTAATGTTTTTGTAAGGTTACATATTTTAATGCCTATATTCTAGGATATATTCTTTACAAGGCTAATTATGTTGAAGCCTAAGAACTTTGGACAAATTAAGAACTTTTTAATTATTTTTGTTGTAAATTATTTGTATTACTAAATTATAAAATAACAGAAGCCTTCTGCAATGTTCGATATATTTTAAGCCTACCACCATTTGATACCACTTGCCTATGACATGTCAATACACAAGATACTTTGACTTTAGTAAATAAGTAACATTTCATTTCCAAAATTCCGAAATAAGTGAGGGCTATTTATAAGTGTCCCATCTCATAATAATAAAGAGAAAATGAGAATCTGACAAACATTGGAAGATTTTTTCAATTTAATTCACCACTTAAACATATTAAAGCGCATTTTTAATTCCTTAAGCAAATCTGTTTAGTTTCAATATTGTAAAATTAACTTCCAATGCTTTGGATTTTTCTAGTCCGATACGGAAAATACCTTTTTGTTTAAGATGTTAAAAAGACGATATTCTACTAATTAAGACACGGCTTCTTATTGGTGATAAATGAAATTCAAATGCAGTAAAATAAAAGTAAATGTTGGTAAACACACACACATATATATGTCCATTAAAATTGGTTTTATTTGCAAATAACTCAAAGGATGGAAAAGAAAAAGGAAACTGAATTATTAGCGAGCCTTAAGAATAATAAAATTTAACGACAGCAAAAAAAATTGGAATTTACTAACGCCATTTTTCTGACTGAGTGTGAACTGCATGATATTGAAATGTTATATATAATTTCCCTTTTTTCGGTTGCTTGTTTCATTTTTTTAGAAACATAAAATATATTTACTTTTAGAAATATATTCATTGCTTTTAAACACCTTAAAGAAGATTTTTTACATAAAAAACACGAAAAGATTTTAAAATACAAAAAAAAAAGTTATTTTATTTTATAAATTTTTGATTTGTATATTAATCACTAGTACTGAATATTTTTGTTTATTTATTTTTAAAGTACTATCAACAGTATAATAATTATTAAATCTTATTTTGCATTCCATTTACTTGAAAAATTCTTTAATTGTTCTTTTTTCAAGTTATGGTTCATGAATACAACCCTGTTCCCTTTCATGAGCATAATATCTTTCAAATTTTAAGAGAAAGATTCTTCCCTGTTTTGTCCAACGATCGATTATTTATATTATTTTATGCTAGCACAGTCCCTTGTGTTTTCACCTGACTTATTCTTTTGTCTATGTGGTTCTCTATACACCTGAGATGTGAAGTTATGAACACTGATTGAAGATCTGCTATGAGGATGACAGAAATGACAGGATGGCTGACAAATTAAAGCTGAAGAATAAAATGTAGCGGCTCGATAGTTTTTGTTTATTTGTGTTTGTGGGAGGAATCTCTTAAATCAAAAGGATAAACGAGAAGTTAGAGATAAAGAAAAAATGAGTGAAAAAATTAGTATGAAGCACTTTTTTTTTATTCCTTACTTTATATTATAGTATAGTCATTATTGATGTCAATGTAATAAAATACTCTAATTAACAATTATTTCCTAAAATTATTTTTATTTTGCAATGTACTTAATGTAAACTTGAGTGTTTATTATTGCTTTACATTACACACATCTTATATTTATGCTTACGTTAAAAATTTGTAGGTTTTTATACGTGTTTTTCATTAGAAGCCTTAATTACTTAAAAAATTTTCAAAAGAATTGTTAGATAAAATACAGACATTAGTTAATAATTTCAGCAATTATAAACACTTTTAAAAATTCACTAAAAATATTTACAAATTAAAATGTTTTTAACACTCTCTTTAAAATTGCGTTTTGTAACAAAAAGCAATAATAAAGTTTTTTTTTTTTTTTTTTTTTTTTTTCATTTCTTTGATAAAACATTATTTTGCTATTTAAAACTTATCCTTTTCTCCGTTTCTCTCTCTGTACACACACACGTATATATATATATATATATATAATTCGACCAATTAAAAACTAACAATTATACATAAACTAATTAACTTTTCAGACAATAACAGATTTTGAAATCATTGAGATTGGAACATATTCTGCTTTGCCAACTGAGTACGAAACTTCTATAAAGAACTTTTATGTAAAGTTAAAACATGTAATTAACGGGCATTAGTGTTTTTATACGTTTATTAGACATGTATAGCACATGCCGTCAAAATTTCTTTCAAAATATTATTCATAAAGTGTGCTGCAATGCTTTTTTAAACTCTATTATGACTAGTGAAACAAATTCCTTTCCAGTGCTAAAATCAAAGTCCTTTTAACTGCCGGTCGAATTACTAGCGTTGCGAATTCTTTCAACACTCGCAGAAGGATTGAGAGGCTGCAGACAAAATGTAGTATTTCGTATCACTGTTTATTTGTTGAAACATAATTTTAAAAATACTATTTCCGTTTCAGTCAAATAATTTTATTTTATCAATGAAAGTATTTTATAAACATTTTCGGTTCAACTTGTAGTAAATATCTGCGAATAACTGACCCTAATAAATTTAAATTTGCAATAAATAACTTATTTACTTAATGTGTTATTTCAAGCAAAAATATTTATTTATGTCATTGAGTTTCAGGTTAAATAATATCAAAACCATCGTATTAGTTTTAAAAATTCCATCATCCAGTTTGGGTATTTTCATCTACATGAATGCAATCTCTTTTAAGAAAATTTAAATGTCTGTTTATTATTTTAGAAGCAAATTCATTAAATATACAAAATTTAAAAATATATTTTACTATTAACAAAGAGGAAATTTCAACTATATCTGTGACAAATTGTAGCGCATAAAAAAATTAAAATGTTAGCTCAGAGTAAAAACACAACATATAAAAAAAAACAGGTTAAAGCAATATTAGAATTATCAAAATTGGTATCTTGGTAGAAAAATGCTTATCGAAAACTATTAGTAATTAAATAGTTCTCCAGATTAATAAATAGGGTATTGTTTATTATAAAAAGTGTTTAATATAGTAGTACACTAATATTTTTTTTCAATCGATTTCGACAATCAAATTGTAGTACTTCAGCAGATGAATAAAAAAAAACGGAAATCATAAAAAAAATTCTTCCAATTTTTCCAATCTTCAAAAAGACCTTAAATATAATTTATAATTATGCTATTCGAATCTTACGGTATATTTATTTATTTATTTTAAGAATTTAGAAAAAATTTGGATATTTCCGGGTATACAAAAGTTTAATTTTTTTACCAAAAGTAAAATATCTGTTATTAATAGCTTGTTAAAAATTATTCTCCGTTAATATAATTTCGTTATCTATATATACTCGAAGATGCAATAATATTTATTTCAAAAAAGACCTTTTATTTAGTAAAGTACGACGAAAATGCGAATTGGTGTAGGTTGTATATACCAGCAATGATAAACTAGTTAAAGTAAAATTTGCTATTTTCCACTAAAATTGTATAATGTGTGTGTGTGATTCGTGTCAGATATAAAGAACACGTAAGACTTACTAATTTTGCGTTTAAATAAGTATATTACTTGAGAAAAATTTAAAATTTGCATGAAATTGGATAACTCTCTTCTCAGAGAAAATATTAATAAACATTTTCATGAATTACAAATTATGCTTAACAAACTCAAATCGAATGAATTTTAATGCATGTCATTCGGGAAATTTTTTTTAATTCATTCTGACTAATCTTGATTAATGCATGTACGTCAGTAAAAGATTGTAGAAAAGGAATAATCTAAAATTTATTACATCAATAGATTTTATAATACTAGAAAACCAACTTCTGAGTCAATCAATATCTATCAAAAATTCTCAATCTCATGAATATTTAAAATATAACAATACAATACAAAACCAAATAACTATTAATATATAATTCAAAAATGAATGCATTAATGATAAAAAAAAAATATTAACTATAATTCATTCATGAAAAAATTAACGAAAAGAATCGCAATATTGAAAAGCTACTTTTAATTCTTTAAAAATTTTCAAAAACGTTCCACAGATTATGAACAGAAAAAAAAGAAAGAAAAAAACATAAATTGAAATTTTACACACATGATATATCAATCAAAATACAAACTGAAACAACTCTTAGTACCATCTAAAGTAAAAAAAAAAAAAAAAAATCCCACTCCTTCAAAATCTCTTAACTTCACGTTAATTCAATCAAAATAAATTTTTAAAATATCCGCAACTCATCAGCAATATTGCAGTAAATTGAACAACAAAAACACTTGAAAGTGACACTTCAATCAAATAAATGGCGTGCATACTTCAATTCAACTAAATAAAAATTCACCTCTTTGCGCACATGTGGCGATCTGCGTGGATCCAGTGATGACAGTCAATCGCATGGCTGGACATCCAAGCCCACAAGTTTAATCCCAAATCCCGAAGCTCATGGGGAAGTCATCCAAGAAGCGTCCGGCCGCTAAGCTGGTGTAAGGTACTACTGAGCGGTTGCTGAAATGTGGTCCGCGATTTTTGCACCTTCGCCTGTCTCACAGCTGCTGAATCGCAATCGAGTCTGGGGGTGGGGAACTCATACGGACTGGAGGAGGGTAGCAAACCTGGATAGATGGATGATTGGTTGATCATAACCGACGTCATTACGGTTTCGATATTAAAATCGTATGCTCCACTAAGATTCTGGTGATTTATCGTTTTACTGTCATTCAATCAAAATATCGGCGAAACCTGTTTTTTCAAATTTTTTTCCAACACAATTTGGAGAATTTTTACGTTTGGGGGATTATGGTTGTTGGCATTATGATTGGTGGCACTTGTTTAATTTTAGAAAAATATATCAAATATTTTTTTTAAATATTACGTTAGAGTGATATCACTGATTAAATTATATGATAAAATAAAAATTAATTTTTACTGATAAAAAAAACTATGCTTGTTTTTTTCCATTACGAATTAGAGAACTTTTTTTTTTTCATTTGAGGAATAATTTTTCGCAGCTCTAACCGTTCTCGATTAACAATTTAAGAAAAATATATCTAGTTATTTTTCTAAAAGGTTACATTAGAGTGATATTATATGATTAAATTGTGTATGATAAATTACAAAATTAATTTTTACTGATAAAAGAGAAGTTATTTGAGGGATTATGATAGGTAGCACTAACTCGATTAACTTAGCTTAAGAGGAATATGTCTAGTTATATTTTAAATATCTAACATTAGACTGATATTAATGGTTAAGTTGTATGATATATATATATATATATATACACACATTAAAAATTTATTTTTAGTTGATAAAAGAAATGTTACCTTTTTGCCCCCCCTCCCCCAAATTCATTGCAATACCGCAAACGAATTCTTTCGTTTGTGGGATTTTGGTTGGTAACCCTAACACAGCTGCATTTGATTAATTTATTTTTTAAAAAAATGAATCTGCTATATTTTTTTGAAATATTATCGATTGACTGATTGTTAATATCGCACTTGGAAGCAACACGAAGGATATTGGCAGAATGCCCAAAGGGATTCAAAAGCTTTAACGTGCATCAGCACTTATCTACAGCTTTAATGTGCATCAGCACCGCTACTCGTCGGGTCTTATAGCGGCAACAGGACTCGACTCAGCGGATACATCAGCTGAGATTTCAGTGATATTAATCAAATTGTACGATAAAATTTAATTTTGAGTGAGATAAAAGAAAACTATACCTGTTTGGAAACAGAAAATTTTGCTTTTGAACTAAACTTTAAATATTTTGATCGCCGATAAATTTGGTTATTTAAATAGAATGTTTTGCATTTATTTTACTTGCTCGGCTTATTTCCATCAAGCTGCTTCAATTATATTTTGTAATGAAACTCGGTGTTGGTGATATCTATAAGTAAAAAAAAATTATATGGCATTTAATGATTAGTTCCATTCTACTATGTAAAAATAGAAGACCTGGAGGATTTTCTATTTTCGGAAATTATACTTTAAGACTTTTTTATAGCTCTCAATACTTACCTTCTCTTAAAATTCTTTCTCATTGTTGCTGATTAATTGTGGTATTTAGATTAAGGATTTAGTGCAGTAACTTATATTTGCGTATGTTCAATTACTAAGGTGACTGAGACGCTTTCGGCATGGAAAAAGGAGCTTATTTTATGTAGAGTTTAATATAATACTCGTTTTTTTTTTTAAAAAATTAAAAGCAAGGAAGTCATATTTTAACACTGAAGTATCTGTATACTTATGAATATGTTTATGCAAATTAAGTTACGTATATATTATTACGTTATATAACTAGTTGTGTATTAGCAATGTATAATCAATATCAGTAACATTTATTGCTATAAAAATTTGCAGAGAACTTATAATCATAACATTCTATTCGCTAAGCATAATTATAATTTTTAAAGCTAAATTTCTTTAAAAAGATTATTATTATTATTTGAATAACAATTATTTGAATTTTATGATTCAAATTTTCCATAATTTTTTCACACCAAACATTTGTGTTTATTAAGGAAAAAAAATTATATTCGCTGCATAGGAAATATTTTCATTTCATAATGTGATAAATATAGGCACTACATATAAAGTAGATTTTGAAGAAAATGCACCAGAATATACTGAAAAAAACTTATTTTGTGAAAAATGCAAATAGTCGACCCTGATGATATTTTTCTCATTGGTGGGCCAGGTTTATTTGTAATTTTAAAATTCGATTTTAGAACGCTCTATGTATAAAATTCTCATAAATACCTCTACGGAATCAGCGAAGCCGCTCTGTTTTTAAACAGTAAAATTTTAAAAAATGCAAAATTTAAAGCCTTTAGAGTCTCAGTTACCTTAAAGTAATAAACTTTAGGGGAAAGTAATAAAATAAAATATGATTTTTTTTTAAAAGTTCGGTAATCATTACAGACATAAAATTGAGACATTTAAAAACATCGTAAGGCTTTAGATTTTTAATCTTCTCATATTTAACCTTGAACTATTGCACATTTTAGTACATCCGATGGTCGCATATTGCGTAATAATAATTAAAACAATGATAGAAGATTCTTGCTCAAGATCATTCATTCTTCACGTAAATAAGAACATTCTTCACGAATCTAGACAGTAACAAAGATAATTTTTATTAGTGTAGTGCGTGAGTTAAAAGAGAATTTAGTTTGACAGCCGACTGGTAGTTGTGTGTGCCTATGATAGTAGCCATTCTATCCTTATAAATAATTCACTTCATTTGTATTTTAGTCAGGCATTCAGTTATTTGCAACACTAGCTGAAAGAAATATTTAAAATCTTATCTATTGTAGCATGAAATAAATTTTTTAAATCTATTTAATGGGAATTTACTTTATCTCTCACTTTGGAATACTTTAACCTATTTTTTCCATCACTATTTTTATTTATTTTTTGAAAATATACTCCATAACTTAAATTCCCTCGTATTACTTTCTAAACTTACTAACCATCTTAAGACATTGCAATTTTTTTTTTTTTTTTTTTTGAAACTGCTATGCACAATTTACAGAATGTATTTTGAGGTAATACTAGTGTGTGTTTTGGAAATACAGTACTCCCTTTATAATTCGGCACCCCGTCTATCGGTATGCCAGTAATCTGGCGTTTTTACACAGGAAAATTGTTACGATAAAAACTATTTTTTGTGTCCTACTTCTATGAAATAATGTAGGCTCTCAATATAAAACTGTTGATTTTTTGAAGTTTTAGTTATTTCGTGTGTTTGACATTTTACAACGACCTAACTTTAGTTTAAATATTAAAGCATGCTTAAAACACTTAAAAACTTTTAAAAACATATTTGAACGAAATCATTTATATTTAATTATATAAATTGCAGCTACAAAAAAAAAAGTATAGAGTAAAATTTATAAGCGTCATTTAATTAGGTGAAAATGTAACTAGAAATTGAAAAAATATCTAATGATGTTATGTAGTAATCTCTTGGTGACCCGTGGCCGAGGTAGCCTAGTGGTCATGGGCGCAGACGGTATTGTTTTTATCCAGTCGTGGGTTCGAACCATGATGCCATTCATGACCATTGTGTGGCGGGGCTGTTGATCGTTAAATATGTCGAAGTCCTCCCATTGACGAGGTGCGGAAGTTTAGAGAGGAGATTCCAGCTAAAGTGTCGTCCTCGACACTTGATCGAGGTTCAGAATTACAAGGCTGGTCCCCAATAACCCTCGAGTTGCTTCCAAGAGTGACGTTATATAATAAACGAAAACATCACATCACTCTCGGTAATCCGGCAGATATTGGACTGGAGCACCTCTGAATTACGTGGCATTGTATTAAATGAATTTATTTACAATAATATACATAGTATCGCAGCTTAAATGCATTATTATTAGTGCTTTTCCAGTAATCCAGCGGTTCGATATCTGCCGGATTACCGAGAGAGTACTGAATAGGTAATATCATTAGATATTGTTTCTATTTCTAAGCAGATTTTCACTGATTTAAATAATGCTTATAATTTTTTACAATAGACTTGGTTTTAATTTCTCAGTAGCTAAAATTAAAATGATCAAGTATTTATAATTCTATCTAAATACGTTTTAAAAGTTTCTAAAAATGTTTTAAGCATGCTATAAATATTTACATGTAAGTTAGGTCATCGGAAAAAAAAAAGAAAAAGGGTTGGAGAAAATGAAGATTTAAAAAAAAATCACATAAATTTGTTTTATTTTCCATCCAACGTACAAAATTCGGTGGATGGAAAATATATCCTTGTTTAACTACTAATTTGATCGAAAAATTCGAATTTCTTTTTCTTTTGAAGGATTTTATTTGTAGCATTTTCCTCTAAAAATGAATACACTTCGAGGTAAAAAAAAAAATCAAGTTTGGTTTTAAGTTTCCAAAATAAAATAAAACATACAACAGCAAAGAAATGAACTTAATTTTCCTCGTATTTCATTCTTTCTTTTCTGTATTTAATGATACATTTTTTTCAGGTTTTTGTACATGTTTTATTACTTTAACCTCTAAACCGAAACCAGAAATACGAAAAGGGAAAAAAATTCTTAGAGCCACGGGTAACACTTTGAAGAATAAAAAAATGCGATAAGTTACAAGATTTCTAAAATACGATAGTCATCTGGCGGCGAAAGAATATTTTCCTCTACCCCCATTAGTAACCCTTGACCGAAACTAAAGCGTATTGACTTCAACGGTTTCGGTCGCTTGTTAGACGCAAACATTTCGTCTTTTCTTCATCACTAGTGGCGAAATCTTTTCAACGCATTTTTTTTTTTTTCAAATTCTTTTGAAACATTATTGGAAACCAACTTCAGTAAATCTACTACAAAACGCAGTTTTTTTTAAAGTGATTACCTTCTTTGAGCAGGTCAAATAATAGCGGTGTAGACTATACATACATATAAATATCAATTTTTTACTAAAAGATATATAAGTAAAAAAAATTTTTAATCAAGCTTTTATTTAAAGATGAACTAAAAGGCATGAAAATATTTTTAAGTGAAAAATAATATATAATTTATGAAAGATTGAAGATATCTTGGTAAACACCGATAAATTGAGTACCATAGCTACTTATTTACTTATGAAATAAAAAGAAATATTGCGGCAGAAGCTTTTATAAATTATATGTTATTTTACTTTAAAAAATATTGTATACCTTTTAGTCCATCTTTAAAATAAAGCTTAGTTAAAAAAAAAAAATTTTTTTTTTTGCCTATATTTAAGAAGAAAAAAATTTAAAATTGGAAATTTAAGATTAAAAAGCCTTTACGTGAGCTATACGTGGGTGCAAAATTCCAATTCAATTGGACGTTGTTAAGCGCAAGGTCCAACCCCCCAGCTTCCACCTTCTAAGTCTGCCATTGCTTGAGCATATCTTAGTACTATATTGTCATCAGAGTTGTACGTGTACGTAAAATTTTAGTTCGATCGGTTGATAGGAAGTGGGTTAAAATTTGAGTACAATTTTTGAACCGGAAAGACATGCACATGAACTTAGTAAATTTAATTACAGCTTATAAAAAAAGCGAAATAGAGACGAAAAATGCTAGTTTTATTACTCAAAAAAATTTGTTGATAAATGGGATGCTTTTATTTGTTAAGTTTGTGACGACATAATATTCCTATTCGCCTCTTGTGCCATAGCTAAACTAAATATACTAACACTTAAAAGAATGCAAGAAGACGTTAGAAAGATCTCACAAGCAATGTTTATTCCACAGATTTGTACTATAACGACAAATGAACACCGGCTCTCCAAAGTAACACCCTTGATATATTTGCCTGTCTCACTAATATCAAATTAAAGTTAGCTTACCACAACCATCTCGATTGAAGTTGACCTGATCTCTGATTTTACCACGATCGCTCTCATCCGTAACCACTCTTGATCTCGTCTACCACCTATAAGTTATATACTCAACGCTAGTGACACGCAGTTTCTATCGTGCAACTCTCGCTTTGCTTATATACTTTCCTATCCTTATATACTAAAGCACTTCACTTTATTTCTACCTGCCTCTAATTTAACTAATCACGTTTCATTTTGGTTGGGAAGAAATTTCTATTTACAATAATCAATCTCAATTAAAAGTCCCCAAGGTTAGTGAAGAGAAAACCGTGAATAGCCCAACGTCACAAGTTAAAGTTAATACCTGTAGGGTCATCAAGTGATATCTATCTCCGTTTCTGTAACCTTTGGGACTGGGAAGCCAATTATTAGCTAGTATCCAAGCCGAGTGGGTAGCCCAACGCTAGATCCCTGAGAGACGGACCTCGTAATTTTAAACTTCGGTCAAGTGACGATGACACCTGACCTAGCACCTGTCTTCAAACTTCCACATCACGCCAACAGAAGGACGGGGGACTCGGACAGATTTTACGTGCATCATTCCCACTGCACGGTGAACCTTCAGCTATATTAGGACTCAAAGCCACAAGTCGACGAAAACAACGCCAGCTGCGAATCCATAAGCATGACCGCTAGGATACGGCAGCCACAAATGTTTCTGCTACTTAAAACGCAATTTGATTGCTCTATGTTTAAGATTCATTTATATACACAGGAAATAATTATTTTTAATTAAATATTATTTAAACAAACGTCCCAAAATAAATCGTTCTTAAAATCAAATTTGGTTCTGACATGCACTCATGAATTTTAAACCATTTATGCCCCATAATATATACTCAGCATTTTAACAAATTGTAAGTTTTAATATGTTAAAACGGAATTATTCACTTCAGGTTTTTGTTGATTTTTTTGTAATACTTTGTAAGGCCTCCTGATTTATATTTTCGCTTGCCATTACTAATCTTAATTAGAAAGAATAACAAATAGTCTAATGGAAAGAGAAAGCCCAAAATTTATACTAATCCATTTATAATTATTCACTTTCTCGAATATTGAAGTTCAATATTTATTATCGTTTTTTTTGTAGTTGAACTTCCTAAATGCGTTTGAATTACCGTTTAGGATATAATTTTAAATCGATTCATACCAACTCACTCCACTCGGGTTCGAATGAGTAGACTACCTGGAACTGAGGGTTTGATCCTCGAACCCTCTTCCGACCTCTATAGGATTAATCTAATCGCTTTTTAGATTAAGAATAAAGAAATCCGACATCTCACTTTGATTCACTACCACTCTGACTAATTCTGCTATCCACTAACTTTCAATTTCATACCCCTGATGATTCATTTCATCGCTACTTCGAAATATAATATACCTAATCAATTCACGACACTTCAAAATTTCAATCTCATCAGCATAAGTCGAATCATCGCATTTTAGCGGAAGGGATTTTATGTTAAATAATTAGAATAGAAAAGTCCTCACAAGGTTAGTGAAGGAAAAATCACAATATAGCCCGTCACAACTTGCCTGAAGCTTAGCATTGCACTATAATAAGTATTAGCTTTCCAAAGAATTGGTAGACTTTAAGCTATTTCATTTTTCATAATACTTGTAAACAGACCAATGACGAATACAGTCTTATTTTATGGGGAAAGGGGTGATATTTTAAAAAAATACGTAGATGTATATTAAAAATTTAAAATTTTTAGACTTTTTTTCTGTATATTGGAAAATAGTTGGAATAGTTGAACTCCCTTCCTCTTGTGTACGTCATTACGATTACTTCCTAAGATTTTTGTTTCGCCATTTTTGTTATTTCCGAAATATTTTTAAAAATACTAAACATATTGTGAACGATATCCTATTACCAATCTCGTCTGTCATTTGAAAGTTTAATCACAAGATCTAAATTTGAGCTTAAGTTCAAGCAAAGACCAATTAATTAAAGTAGTCAATTATATTCAAAATATCTTTATTTATTCTTCAAATAAAATGATTGCTCTCCGCAGTTACTTTCCTTTCCGCAAGTACTAACAACTTCTATAATCTATCAAATAATACTCTTACCTGAATACGACGCAAGTACCTTTTTCAATTGCTCAAACAACGTTGAGTCCATATCTCACCAAATCTTCTTTATACGCCAGAAGACTTCTACGCACGCACACTAACACTGTTCATATCACCATAACCTCTTCTTTCAGTTCAATTCTCAGTCGTTTTTATACTAGACTTTATTATCTCAATTCACTCTACTTCTAAAGTTTTACTTCATTTGTACCATTACGTTTGATTTGATAGGGAAGAAGCTGGAAACGTGCGCGAAATATAAAGTCAGAAAGAAACTCCAGTGTTAGTCGAAGGGAAAATTCGAAAATAGCCCATGCTATAATACAACAGAAATAAAATTTAAAAAAATCTATGGAAAGTTTTGCTAAGAACAGAATTAGCCACCTAAAGGGCTAACTTTATTTCATCCTCTTTTTTAATAATTATTATTCCAATCTTCTATCAAAAGGATCGTGATAATTAAATGCACTATCATATACTCCACACAATTTAAATTCTATTTTAAGACTTTTCATATAAATTATAGTGTTGATATATAGCGATATAAAAAAAAATAATAAAAATATAGTGAGTCATCTTAATCTCTCTTAATATCGGAGGCAGCTGGGAGTTAAATTATCGAAAAAATGTTGTTTTTGCTCTTGATCTCCTCACAATAACATAACATTACATGTTGTTGAAGATCAAAAAGTTATAAATATTCTGGTAATACCATTACCCGTAAAATAACTCTATCTTGAACGATTATTTAAAAATTCTAAGCTAAAATGGCTATTCCCAATTACTCGCATATTACTGCATTCTTCATATAATTGCTGCCTTCTCTCGTTGCATTCCAAGTATAAAAACTTCTACCGACCAAAAACAATGCCAACTTTTGGTAACAAAAAGAATAAAATAAACAATTGTAGTATAAAAATCAAATTATTTAATTAAATATTAATGTTAAAGCAAACGTGCGAGCGGTAAAGTATTTAAGTGTGCAATAATATTCTTTTCAGATCTCTCAGATCAGAGATTAAAATTAAAGCAAACGATAAATAACTAAATTGAATATATTTTAAGCTAAATGTAATTATTGCTTCAGTTAAATGAAAATAAAACAAATCTCTTTACGAATCAATCTATTCTTAACTGTAATGCTTCAATAAGGCGACTATAATTTAAACTGAAAATACTCTGAATCGGTTAGAAGAAATCAAATTAGTTTAAACAAGTCACGGAAATTTAACATCTTATTTTGAAAAGTAGTCAGGGACGACATTTTGTGGAAGTGTAAAACCCCCTTTGGTGGCTTAAAACAGGACTCATGACGCTTTTCCGTGTATCGAAAAAAATATCATTTTTCAAAACAATTTAATTTACCAATGAAACAAATCAGACAATTAAAACTCTTTCCAAAATAATATTCATATTTATTTACATTTCTTCTCATATTTTCATAAGATTTAAAGAAACTCTTAAGAAGTTATAGTGAAAAATAAATTGGACATGTTTTCAAAATTAAGAAAATCTATATTTTGCTGCGCGCAGTATTCTGAAATATATTATTGATTAAAATTTACAAAAGTGATGTTACCTAGCAAAAAAAAGTTCAATTTTAAAGTTATACACACTTTTTGAGAAATTTAGAGAAAAAAAGTTGTTTTAATACAATTATTAAAAAAAATGAAATTTTAAGAAAAAGTCCAATTAAAATTCATATAAAAGATTTCCTATTAATAATTTGTATAAAATTTGATCTATAAGTCCTAAAGAAACCTTTTATGAGCATGCACATAAGGTTTCACACTGATATCTTAAATAGTTTTTGAGAAATCCTACGCGCAAGTTAAACATTTTTGTTTTGAGAAAAATGAAGTTAAAAGTTGAAAAATAACAATAAAAGAATTCAAATCAAAGCTTAGTTTTTCTCGATAACTCTGGGAGTTTTCGAAGTCTCGTTATAATTTTGGTACCAAAATGTTCAGAACAGATGAGGCTCTAACATAATTTTTTTTCAAGAAATCAAAAATGTTGAGATTTAAGGGTCCTGAGACCCCTTACTTTTAGCTTCATGAAAGCAAAAATGGTTCGAAGGCAAGACCCGTAAACAATAAAACCTCAACCACCGAGTAAGATTTAGATGAAGTACAGACTCCAGTAGTAGGTGCGAAAGATCTCGGGTCGGATGGTGCACGATTCCAGAACATTAAGCCGCCCCCCTCTGTCATGCACTTAGAATACCTCCCAAATCTTATCTTGATCAGATCTAACGAGCTTTGAGGTTTTCCGCACCTTCTTGATCCCTACTATTTTACCATATCGTTGTTCTGTTAGTGAATTCACTGCGGATAATGAAAGGCAGCATTGAAACAGACACCCGTTCTCAAAATATTAATGGTCTCCATCGCCCCGCCATTAATAATCACATATAAAGCCGTGCTAATTAAGGCGTTTGTCTTCACTTATAAATGTGTGAAAAGTTTTGAAACACGATTTTCTTAGATGTAGGCGTGACCGCGAACACCCGCCGTCTCACCTCGGAAATCTCTTACCAACCTTAAAGAATTTTATTTCTTGAGTTTTTATTATTATTATTATTTACTAAATTAGTTATCGGGCGAGAGTTGAGGGAGTAATTTTATTTTATTTAATATTACAAAACGCTATATTTCTTAATATTTTAGAAATTAAAAAGAAACAAAACAGTTAATGTTTTATTAAGTTTCTAGTGGTGTTTTCTATTTCCTTTTAGCAAATATTATTGGAATGTGGAAAATAAAGTAAAGAATTTTTGATGTCAATCAAATTTAAATGTGATTACATCAAATGAAAGCAAATTAATTTGGCATCCAAAATCAAATAAAAAGGGATGATGCAAAGGATATATATCTATATTCTGGGAGAATGAATTAAATAATTTGCCTCGTTTACTGCATTTTAAACATTAAACGTATATGTAATGAGTGTCGTATTATGCACAAGGCCTTTGTTAATCAACTTAATGCATAAAGCTAGGTTAATACCTAAAGGTTCCTTAGAGGTAAGGTTTTTCACACACACACACAATTCCTTTTATCGAAAGTTCTGTAGGATAATTTAAGGATACCAGGACACGAAACGGAATAGTAAAATACTGAATTTAAGACTTTTTATTTTTGTGATATATCTATTTCAAATTTATTAATAGAGCTTAAAAATTTATTTGTACCCTATAATGATAGTTTAATCATTTTACAGAACTGTAAAAGTAATTTTTAATCAACGAAAAAAAAATTACCCCTCATAGTTGAATATGGGCAGGATTTTTGAGATATATTTGCACTTAGGTACAATTAAAAAATATATATTCCTTAAATATATAAAATATTTCACTTCTCATGTATAAATGTAATGCTGAAAAAAAATACCGAATCAACTTTTTGAGATTATATTACTATATATTTTCTTTGAAAAAATTATAGAGCTTTGTAATTTCGGAAATTTTTATTTTTTCTTTTTTTCACTTAAAAAATTATTTCTTAACATTTAGGTATTACTTATAGAACAAATATTTTGGTTCACTACATTCACTGGTATCCTTTGCAGAAGCATAAAAAATTTGTAACCGTATCGCGTAAATGTTTTTAAATCGTACCTAAATGCAAAGATGTCCTAAAAATCATGTCCATATTCAGTTAAGAGTCAAAAAGTTTTTTGACTAAAAAATTACTTTTATAATTCTATGGAAAATCATTATTGGAATATCATTATTAGGTCCACAAAAAATCAAAGCTTTACTAACAATTTCAAAAGATGTGTCATAAAAATAAAGATTCTTAAGTACGGTATTTGACTATTTCTCGCATGTTCTGGGAATAAACTATCTGAAAGCTTTAAGGCCAGAAAAAGCATTAATATAGGACCTCATATGTAAAACTATTTAAAGAAATTTTTAAACATATTACGCGGATAACTTTTTATGTACTTTTATTATTAATACAATTATAATTATTACTTGGGAATCTTCTCTATTTGACATCATGAAAGTACTAATATTTTGGTCCCTAAAATTTTAAGTTATTTGATTCTGGGTTCTATTGAAGAAAATAAACAGAAATTCATCATTATCACGCATGTCTATTGTATTTTTTATTCAAAAAGTATTAACAAATATATACAAATGTACAGACGTAAAAACAGGAAGTTAAAAACTGTTTTAAAATATAGTGAATTTTCGCAAAATTGCTGACTATACAAAGTAATTCATTTCAATAGACTATAATTTAAAATTACCTAATATAAGATAAAATCACTTAATGCTAACAAGCTTAGAGTAGAATATTTTAACCAAAAATTACAACATGGTAAGCTGAAGTGATAAGATGTAAGATATACCATATTATAGAGAATTTCATATTTATAAAGATTATTAAGCAATGAAAATTAAAGATGTTATATCTAGCACTTTTGATCTTTTTTTACACTTCAGAAAACTTTTAAAGGACACAAAATAGGCTTCGATTAAAGTTTCCTTTGAATACAACTGAGTAACCGGACTGTTATACAATATAATAGATCTATAAATTACAAAATAAAAAAAAAATTTCGCCGCTGATTAGATGCTTAAAATAAATTAAAGTTTTCTTTTTCTGTTTTAAAGATCCTCCCTTGACATTGTATGGAAGAGTATGTAGTGAAATATCAACTCAGATGTCGTCCTAGTCTCTCAGTCTTGGTTCAGGAGTAAAAGGTTGTGGCCAATAATCCGTGTTCAGATCTAGAGCAACGTTAATTCTGACCAAACTGGTCAGCTTCAAGAGTTCTGCAGCTCTGAATAACTACAAAAATAAAAATATATATAAAAAAAAAGACGAAGTGTCTTCGCCATGATTTTTTTCATAAATGCCCATCTTTATATTTAGTTATAAATTGATGGAACAGAACTTTCATTGTGGGGTTTCAAACTTCTAAGAAATCCAGCACGTTTGGTGACATCCGTTGAATTATATTCTATACAACACCAACTTCCATCATTACCAAATTTAATAACTGCACGATTTGAGAAGCATCCTGTGAATAAAGTCAGTAGGAGATTGATTCTGGCGTTGTTTATACGCTTAAAATTCAGCTTATAACAGTGCTTGGTCGCAAACGAAAGAAAATATTTCTTTTAAAGCTTACATTATTAGTATAAAGTTGTCTAGTTCAGCCAGTAGAGACTTTTAATCTCAAGGTCGTGGATTCGTGCCCTACGTTAGGCACCATTGGGATGGATTGTCATTGTTGTGATTAAAAAATATGGTTACACAAGCAATATCAAAATAAATTAATAATGGTAACTAATCACATCCTAACCAAATTTTATATTGAAGAATTCCACTTATCATACAAATTCTTAACAGAAGAATATAATTAACTGGGTCCGATTCAAGTAACTTCTAATGACGGGATTCAAGTCAAGCAAACAAGCTCAATTTATCGCCTCACCGTTGCTCGAACCAATACAGCGTTCCTATGAATTTCTTTATTTCCTCCATCCTATTTACCACAGATCGTATTATGTAGTAGGGCTAATTTACATGTATCACGATTATTTCGTAAGGCGAGGTTTCCATATCAAACATCGTAATTAAGTATCCCCAGAGGTAAGTCAAAGGGAAATGCAAGTGACAGTACGTTACAAGTTGAAACAAATTGTGAATTTTGTCATGATTTTAAATGCGTATAGGGAAGTTTTAAATGGCTTTTAAGTCTCTGTAGCAACCAGATTTTTAATACTTTCGACTCTTTTTATTTGCGTAATAAATTAAAC
Organism: Nephila pilipes; assembly: GCA_019974015.1. Classification (NCBI taxonomy): domain Eukaryota; kingdom Metazoa; phylum Arthropoda; class Arachnida; order Araneae; family Nephilidae; genus Nephila; species Nephila pilipes. Next base: position 462,406 of record BMAW01016158.1, read on the forward strand.
TTCACATAGAAATGTGGTGGGTGATCTTAAGGTTTTAATAATGAACCAATATATCACATTTTTCGACATACTCTAATAAGAATTTCGAGAGTTTCAACATAAATAACAAGGAATTCATAATAAGAACGTGTTGAAATAATGGTGAAGTTTCAAAAAACTAAATGCGCAATCATAAGCTCTGCAGGCGAACAAGACAAATTATTTTCCGAGATCTTGTTGCATATTTAAGTTATAGTTTATGTAATACTCGAGCATTCTGTAAACTGACTTCCATTAGAAATTAGAAATTCACATTTTGAGATTCATAAGAGAATTCAGGATAAAACTAAGATTAAACGCATTTTTCTTAGTTTGCAGATTAAAGTAAAATGTCACAAGATCTACAACAATACACATCATAAATGCGAGGGTTTTTTTTTTTTTTTTTTTTCAAAACAGATACTTTTCATTCATGATGTAGGATAAAAATTGAGTTTCACAAGTAATGAAGTTTTTTGGAATTTTCGAAATGTATCGCAAGAATTATATAAGTAAGTCACCTATTGTTAAAACTTATGGTAATTTTCTGTCACATAAGGAAAATGTGAAAAATATAACAAACCAGGCCTCTTTATTTGAGAAAATAAAACTGTTTGATTGAGTGTTAATTTTTTCCTTTTTAAATGTTTGTTTAACCCAAGGTGGACGTCTTTTTATATTATATGTATTAGGTATTTATTCAATACAATAAGTTTGATTTCGAAATGTATTATAATTCTTAAAATAATGAGATTTGTGTAGAATTTGTAATTTTCCATCAAATAGTAATCTGAAAACACTAAATATATAAATAAGATAATAATAAAACCTCGTGAAGGCTAAACTAACCAATTCAGGGAAATATAAACTCAATTGGAAGATTAAACACCCAAGTGAAAGAAAGTGGGAAGGTTTACATATTTGATTATTTGTTTAAAGGTAACCAAGGATTTTTAAATAAGAGCTTGGTAAATAACAGATTGAATGAAGTACACAGAAAATAATTAAAAAAATAAAAAATCCAAGTCCTTAAAATGCAGGAAAAAATAAATTAATATATTCAGACATATTCGTGTCTCAGAAAATTCAAATCAGCTGTATACATACTTTTTATGTCACTGATGAATCGACGTTATTTTTAAAGGTAAATATTCGTTCTCTCTTGATCTATGTAATACAATAACATTTTAAAAAATCTCTATAATTTTGTCTTTTATATTCGTTGCACAGCTTAAGTTTTTCTTTTTTCTTTACGTTTGTATTTTAGAAGTTAAAAGATTTTCTTTTCCTTTGAACCCTTTTATAATAAAGGCGTAACTTTCCTTTTTATAATAAATAAATTGATATTTTTACGATTAATGCATTTATGAATAAAATTCACAGACAAATACAGAAGCATAAATCTTTTATGAGAATCAAAAATCAACTGAAATATTTAAATTAAATACTATCTTATTTTTGGATAAAAAGTTCCAAATAATTTTTTAGATCGTCAAATAATTATAACAAAATGTGTGCTTAATGCATCAACTCAATATTTAATTGTTGACTTCGGTTAAAATCGGATGAATCAATGATATATTTTCGGTACATTATGTATTCGATATATTTTCAAAAAAGAGGAAATATTCTTTTTAAATTAAATTAATATATTTAACTATGATTTATGTGTATATTTAATGCGTCATTTCTATCACATCATAATTGTGTTCTTATTTATATTTGTGTCCTGGATAATATGTCTCCCTTCTTAGAACTTAATGCTTACTATGTACTGCAATTAATTATTTAATAAGACCACATACATTCATAAATATCTAACAGTATTAAATAATGAAAATATTTTACAATCTTAATAAATATATAATTTTTTTGCTTATAAACTAATTAATGTGTAAAAATAAGTTACATACTTTTGCAATCAATGTTTCAAAATATGCTTTGAATGTAAGTCTCATTTAGTTATAAAACTGCATATTAATATTACTTTAAATTTACTAAAACTGTTTGCGAACTTAGAAGACTAGTTAATAAATAAAAAATGTTCATACTTCTAATGATTTGAATTAATAATTTTTTTTTTCAAATAGTGAACAGCTTACACAAAAATAATTTTTTATTACATTAAGTCCAACTAATACCTTTTGTTAAAAGTTGTTTATTTACTACGCTAGTGGCCGTACCACTGTCAATCAGGAAGAACACTTTTCTGAATGAACATGTCCCCACTCTGGCGTTGGTCGTGTGGGGCGAAGCTTATCCGTGAAGTGACGAGTTCTCCATGTAAAGATTTGATCAGATTAGTGTCTTCCTCAAAAAAAATCTCTGTATAATATGACACAATAGAGATAAAGTAAAGAAGAAAATGAAAAAAAAAAAAAAGAAGAAATATATCGTTTCTAGTTTTTTATTTTATTGATAAACTTGTCTTTTTTTTAAGATGAAGCTGAAAAGATTAGAGTTGCGCACGTAGAGTAATTTCTTTCAATATCTTCTAGGAGTGTCAACGACCATTTATTGTGCAAACTCTTCGTCTATCCAATGTGTAAGCGAAAAGCTCATAGAATGAATGTTCTGTGTCATATTTAGAATTTAAAGTCAATAAATCGCGGATTTTTTTTTTTTTTTTTTTTTTTTTTTTGGGGGTTTATTTTGGGTTAAAAAAAAATGGCCAATTTAATTTATTTCCCCTCTCCGTCTTTTTTTTTTTCCTTTTACTAAGTAAAAAAGTCTTTCTAACTGAGAGTGTTTTGTATACATATTACTCACGGATCAATTAGTTAAATACGGCACATACCAAATTTTCACTCAAATGATCAAGATTTCATTCACTCGACTGCTTTTAATTGTATTGCCATGGGAACTAAAAAGTGATTAAAATGACTGAATATATTATTAATTATCTTATAAGAAATTCAGGAAATTGATAGAGGTGATGCCTTCACTAAAAGTGATATTTAAATACTTAACGAAAAACAAACCTCTGAATAGAAATTAATTTTATCATTGCATTATTTTCCAGTAAAATATCTCTATTAAAAATAAAAAATGTCGCTTTTATAGTAGGCGTTATATTCATAATTCCAATGGGTTTTTAAATTTTTAAAACAATTGTGCTTACACATGTAATTTAGCTATACATACGAAAGCAGGCTGCAGGTGTATTATACTCATTTAATACCATAATCGATAACAAATCCAGGAAAATTTGAAGGGAAAAACATTAAAAACATTTTTTTTAATCAAAAAGGAAAATTTACCATTTCTCGTGAAAGTCATTGAATTCAATAGGAAAAATTTTTTAAGCTAATTGTGAATATTGTATCCTCGAAGAAATATTCTTCCTCAACCTCCGACACCAAAAAAATATTAATTATTTTCTCTATTACTATGTTTTCTACTGAGATGAAAATGGAACTCATTTTTAATGGCTATTTGGTTATTAAAATTTTTAATGGCTATTTGGTTATTAAATTTTGGAACTATATTGTTTTCATGAGATACAATAAGTAAAACATCTACCATCAAAACAGTTACAATGCATGAATTATGTAAATTAAATTACTCAAAGGAAAATCTTTAAGAACTTAGAATACAATGCTTTAGTTGAATAAAATATGATAAATTCTACAGGAAATTAAATAAGGCCTAGAAAGTAAGTTCAGTTTTATAGAATAAAATAAAACCTCATTTCTTTGTAACCATCAAGATGCAGATAAAAAATTTAAAAAAAGGAACTATAAGTTCAATATTATGCAGTTTTATTACATGGTTGATAGTATCTCAACCTCATAATATGACGATAAACCTTGCGTTATATATTTCCTATACCATTGTCAATTCTATCGCGATGAAACATCAACAACATAAAATTGTACTTCAAAAAAGTCTTATTTAAGAATTTTTTTTCTTTCGTTTGTTTGCACAAGTAATTCTGATCGCCGCCTGAGATTCAATCTATCGTATCAGAAATATCTCAGTTTTCTGCATCGGGATGCGCAAGAAAATACCCGAGGAAAAAAAAAAAGAGAGACCATAATTTATGATGCTGCCCTGGTTTCTCCCCCTTCCCCTGATGAAGTATGGGCTCCCAGTAATCGATCGATAAATGACTTTTTTCACGAGTTAAGAAAGTCCCTTTTATCCCCCTTCACGTTCAGACCATCAAAGAAGTGGTTGAGGGTCAAATACGCTAAACACTTTTCACGCTTTTTAAATGTTTTGGTTTATTGCCCGCAGAAAGGATTCTTGTAAGCAAATGTAATTTGTATCGCGAATTCAGGGTTGCTTCCTTGAAAATAGTCATATTTAGTCTGAATTATTTCCCCGTGAGGATTCGTCGGTGCAGCTTTAATCTCCACCAAAATTACCATCCTGTTGTAGAAAACGAAGAAAGTATATGCTGCTCTGGTTTCTCCCCCTTTTCCCGATGGAGTACGGACTTCCAGTAATATACATCGATCGATAAATGACTTTTTACACAAGTTAAGAAAGACCCTATTATCCCCCTTCACGTCCAAACGGTCAAAATAGCGGTTAAGCATCAAAAGCGCTAAACACTTTTCACGCTTTTTAAACGAATAGTTATTGCTTGCAGAAAGGATTCTTGTGAACAAATATAATTCCTAATGCGAGTTCGAGAATAATTCTTCGAAAATGATTTATTATTGCCTGGATTATTTCCCTATAAAAAATTGTTGGTATGATTTTATTAACCATCAATAGTACCATCCTGTAGTAAAAATAAATGAGATACAAAAATAGTCACAAATTATTCCAGAGAATAATTTTCTGATTTAATGGCCAACACAAATTTATTACAAAATATTTCAGAAAGGATATGCTTCCCTGGTTTCTCCCCCTTTTCCGAAAGAGTATGGACTTCCGGTAATATATATCGATCGATAAATGACTTATTACACAAGTTAAGAAAATCTCTATTATCCCCCCTTCAAAATAAGTGGTTGAGAATCAAATGCTCTAAGCACTTCTAACGCTTTTTAAACGAATAGTTGTAGCCCGTAGAAAGGGTTCTTGAAAGCAAATGTAATTAGTATTGCGAATTCAGGGTTGCTTCCGGTTATACTTTGCATGAATTATCCCCCAATAAGGACTGGTTGGTACAGTGATATTCTCCACAAAAATTACCGTCCTGTTGTAGAAATAGATGAGACACAAAAATAAATGTTAATTATTTAAGAGAGTAATTGTAAGACTTAACGCACAGCTCGCAAAAAACAATTTCTTAAGAAAGTATGATCAGTAAAATTTTAAAAAATTCCTCAAAAATTAAAGTAAATATTCCATTCTACTTTTTGCCACAAAAGTCACTTTGAAAGCATAATAAATGAGTTCTCGTTTATTATTTTAAAATGTCTTGTCCAATATTTTTCTTTTAAAATTTCATAAGAAAATGAGGTTCACGTTAGAATAAAATTTGATTTTGGAATGAAAATTTTTGATAATTTATTGAAATATTATTCTCAGTTTAATGTAAGCGTAGCTTAATTTTACTTAGGAAATTTTTTTTTTTTCATGTTTTATTGATGATATACTTAAATTATGGTTATCTTACAATTAATTGAATTTGTTGACATTTTTTAAAAGATTATAAATTCTATTAAATATTCAAGTTTAAATCTTGAAAGGCTAAAAATAATAATTTGATAATTTTCAAAATAATGTGAGAAAGTTTTGTTCCTTATTTTGCAATAGCTTTGAACGCTATTACAAAATTGCGAAATTTTTAAACTGCTTTTGAAAGAAAATATTACATTCTTGCTTAATTAATTTATTTACTTGTTTCATACATTTTTAATTAATATACATGTAACATTTTTTTAAAATATATACTATGTTGAATCCAGATTCATACTTGTTGAAAGAATTTTAAAACAACTAAGCATTAACGATTCCCCCCCCCTTTTAAATGAAAATGAACTGGTGATTTTTTTTTACCTTTTACAAGACATGAAGATAAAATTTACCTTCAATTAAAAAAATAATCATTTGTAATGATATCTCCTTTTTTTTACATACAACAGTAGGCACTTTCCGAAATGGTTATCTCTAATGAAGAGTCATGGCAATGGATTCCTCTCTCACAATATTTATTCATTATGCACACTACAAAGCATATATTGTTATATTAGTACTCATTACATAAAATTTATTTATTTTATGAAATTTATTTAAATCATAATATTTATTCATTATACATCTTACATTACAGTGCGTTAAGAAATTAAAACCACTAATAAAGAAACTACCAAGAATATGACCACTAACGAATTTGTGAATTTCTGAAGAAGAAAACTTAATATACAAATTTTAATCATGTGTATTTCAAATGGTTCGGGAAACAATTTTTGTACTAATTGCTACTGTAAAAATTAATTTAAATTTTATTAAGAGCTACTCATTTTTTTAAAAATTGAATAAGGTGCTTTTAAGAAATTATAAGACTACCTGAGAAAATTAGCACATTATACGTCATGTCAGAATCATTATAAAACACATACGTTAGTATTTCAGAAATGCATTACTTGAGAAGCAAAGGTGCAGGTTTTTTGATCGTGTTACACACAATTTATTTGAAGATGACTCAGGATAAAGAGTTATTTGAGGGCGAAGTGACAGAAATTTTTTCTTATAAGGATAGTGGTAAATCTGAAAGAGAAATAGCTAGGTTGATGAAGCGTTCCAAAACTGCCATTTACAATGCCATAATTAGAAAAAGATTATTCAAACAAAATAAAACGCTCCAGAAGAAAAAAGAATTTTGACAGCACAGGCCAATAGACAAATTTGGAGACTATTAACTAAAAAAAGGTTTTTCGACTCTTACATTTTCAGAACGCTTCAGCAAAAAAAAAAAACTTCACTTTTCGTGAAGAAGTAGATTATGAGTCTTAAATCAAAAACTAGTACGAAGTTTATGAAAATTAAGAAGGAAAAACAAACACCTAAATTATTGAAACATCATCGAGAAGAAGACTGAATTGGCTATTTTTCATGTTATGGAACGATGAGAGGAAACAAATTGTTTTCTGGTGAAAAGAAATTCAACCCCGACGACTACAAACACTATTGGCATAACTTGAGGAAGGAATCGAAAGAATGTTTCTGTTGACAATTAGGGGAATATCAGTAAAAAGGTTTGGGGAACGTGACAAACTGTGCGACTTACAACAAATTTCGGGATGTATAGACTCTGCTCGTTATCAAATTGTTCTATATAATCATCTGATACTGTTTGGTTTTTTATTAGGTGTCGCTAACGGGATATTTCAGCAGAACAATGCTTATTTCCAAATATCTAAATCCTCCTAGGAATGGTTTGAAAAAGAAAGTGAGTGTGAGTGTGTTTTGCCATGGGCCAAGTCAAAGATCAGAATTGAACCAAGTGGAAAACCCTTGGGGTAGTATATAATGTCGAAAGATTTATGCTAATAATAAACAGTTTTCATCAGTTTATGAACCGGAAGTAGCCATAATACAAAAATTGGAACAATATTTCTGAAAATGAACTTATCCACCTAGTTATTTTAATGAAAAGCAGAGTATTTGAGGTAATAAGGAAAAATGGAGGACCAATCTCTTATTAATATTCATACTTGTATTTTTAGACAAATTGTCTTACAATTTTTTAACTGTGATTTTTCATTTATTTCTAATTTTGTTGTCAACTTTATCAATTATTAGATTATTCAAAATTATTGAAACTTAATTATAATAAATATGTGTTGTTATATCATATTTTATTTGTTTAAATTATACTTGTGACGTTGGGCTATTCACGATTTTCTCTTCACTAACCTTGGGGGCTTTAATTGAGATTGATTGCATAAATTAAGCAATTTCTTCCCAACCAAAATGAAACGTGATTATTCTAATAGAGGCAGGTAGAAATAAAGTGAAGTGAACAAGATAGGAGAGTATATAAGCAAAGGGAAAATTTGAGGATAGAGGCCGAGTGGCACTAGCGTTGAGTATATGCCTTACAGGATGTATACGATATCAAGAGTTCCTAAGGGCAACAGTGATCGTAGTGGAGTCAAGAAATCAAGTCAACCTCAATTGGGGAGATTTTGGTAAGATACTATTAATTCGGTATTAGTTGAATGGGTGAATCTATCTAGGGTGTTATCCAGGAAAGCTCGTATCCATCGAACAATATACTGCAAAGCTATTGAATAACTAGTTGTGTGAGATTTGTCTAGCGTCTCACTTTGCCTATTATTGACTTTTAGTGTTAGTTATATTTGATTGAGTTATGTCACAAAAGTCGGGTAGAAGAAGTGATTCTTCATATACTAAGAGCCTTTATTTATTTTATAGTTTTCAAAATTGAAATGTTTTAATAATTTCTTAACGGATTGAATTCATACTTTGTTCAGAAAAGCACAATGTTAAAAATTCATATATCAAATGGCTCCCTTAGTAACAACAGTTGATTTAAAGAAAAAGTATATCTTGTCTTTTATTTAAGGTGTCTTAAGGAACTGATTTAATAACATGCATTGCATTAATATGCTCATTTAAAAAAAATTAATCGCTAGAAATATTTCCTTTCATCTGAGTGTGATTTCAAATATTGTTTTGAAATAAATTTCGATACCTGTACACAAAGTGAATAAACATTACTTAGTAATGACACATAAAAATATATACGATAGTTATTCCATGCATCTGTTGACAAGAGTTACAAAAGCAGGAAAAGTGATTTGAAAAGTTTCAGCACACATCGTTTATCCTACAGTAAGGATCTTTGACCAATTATGACTAATTGTTTGTGTAAGTGAATCCTCAATTTGAATGATAATGATTAAGAGCTAAAACAAGAATCAATATTAAGGAAAAAGCATATTGCATGATATAAACAGCTTTCAAATTAAAACAAGTCTTTAATATTTACAATTTTTCTTATTGTTAACAAAAAATTATATAGAATATATTTCTGAGAAGTATCTAATAATCCACATCGCCTTAATATAAGTTAAAAAAAAACCAATTTCTATTAAATGTTCTGAATACTTTTGGTTATAAAAATGCAAAGAATAATCTTAAACTAAAATTACTGAATACTTAAAATTGTCATTCAATTTTAAAAGATTCAATTATTGGGGGAAGAAGTTCCGTCTATTCCATTCATTAGTTCTTCAAACTAATGAACCCTTATTACTGCTAAAACTATTTTTAGATCATAAAAGAATGGCACTCGTTCTTACTTAATAAGAACCATTTAAAAATGATACATATTTACGTATATGAGTATGAAATTAATCAATATTCCCTTTATCGAACAAGCTTAGTTTCCGAAAGAAAAAGGTATATATTCATAATTATTCATCTTTTTTAGATATTATTATCATTGCTTGACTTGAGTTGTAATAAATCGGAGATGTCTAGAAGATTTAAAGTAATTAATTTTTTTATTAATTTATAATATCAAAAGCATTTATGTTCCTGATAAAAAAAAATGCAGAACGATGATATCACCAGATTCGATGTAATAGAATAGTCAAATCAATGCCTTCTGTATGAACATATGATTACAAGAATTCATATCTCGTTAACGGGTTTCATAAACCCGTTTCTATGTTTCTAAAATTTAGTGGTTTGTTTAGATACGTGTGATTTTTATGCATCAACTAATCAATATTTATCAACAAATTCAAAAAAAAAATCATTCTCTCGTACAAAAATAAAAAGGAGATGCACTTATATGTTGGAACAATTACATTTAGACAATAGAATTATAGTTATCGTAATATATATATATATATATATATATTGCAGCAATAAACACACACTTCCACACTACGTTGATATCATTCTGAAAGAATATTGCAATACAAAGGGAATGCTTGTCATTCTGTAGTGTTCATTAATTCTTAAAGATTTCACTTAAAGAAAATAAAAATTTCTTTTCTTGTTATTTTGTGATACAAAAATAGCAGAGCTTCATTTCAAAATATTTTGTATTCTTTAAAATAAATTTTAAAAAAAATAAAAGTTGAGTGCTGCTTAAATGTTTTTAAATGTTTATATATAAAACGTTACGATCTGCTGTATAACTCATTTTTCCTAAAAGAAGATTTTCAAGAAGTTGGCATGCATTATTGATTTACGATTCGGAAATGCGAAAGATCTTTAGATTATTTGCTATAAATATTTTCCTTCCTCCAATTAAAGTTAATTATAAAATTTAATTTATTTACGGGAAAAATCTCCACGGAAAATGGAAAACAAGTATCTTTAATTACTTTTAACTGATTAAGCATGTAATAGATTAAGCTTTATTCATTCATGATTATAATTTTAAAATATTTAAAAAGGATGATATGAACATTATATTCGAATGATGTTTTTATAAACTATAAACTCCAAAGCGACAAACTTTTCAATTAAAATAGGTAAAATTATGTTGTTCATTTCAAAATGGGCGTAATATCTCAATTAAGATCAACTAATAAAGATATGCAAAGTTTCGTGTACCTGGTAAATGGAAATTAAAGCAGATTTTTATCTCTCAGCAAATCTTAATTTAAATACCATTGAAACACTCTATTATACGGCCTTTACTTGCACAACTGCTTCTAATTTCCCTGGATCAACTATTAATCTTCTCAATTTTAGGTAGCTATGATCTTGATGTGTCAGTATTTTTTTAAAATTCTGTTTAGAAAAGAAATTAACAGTCATTGGGTTAGACTATCGTTAAAATTTTTTAATAAGTTTTTCTTAGAATACAGGTCACTGTTCAGAAATCATTTGGTTAATTAAGATTTAGGAAGTGGGAAATAAACTGACTGTCCAATCTTTCACGAAATACACTTATTATTTTATTTAAAGTTTTTTTTATTCATTTAGCACTTTTATTCTTCTCATTCCCATTGATTTCGAGGTAAAAATATTCTATTCCAAAATGTATATAGAAGCAAACTATAGCTTATAAAACAAACTTCACAACATAGAGTTACGGATATTTCAAGTTCTTTCTCCTGGTTTCTTTCTTCATACATTACCAACACAATTCCTGCAATCCTTATATATGCTCTTACTTTTTATATTTAGAATATGACTTTATACATTTTACTTTAAATAAAAAGTATGAGCAATTTTGAAAAACATAGATTTTAATTTTTTTTATATATATAAAATTTGTTATTTCTTCTAAATAAAGTAATGTTGGGATCCTGCGTCATGAACAAATTATATAAGACTATGCTAATTGAACGAAGTTTTTATTAATATTTTTTGAAAGAGGGAATGATTAAAAACTTTCATATTTATTTATTTTAGTAGATATCACTTCACTCCAAAGTATCATTTATTGTTCTAAGCGATTCGAAATAAAACAATTGTAAAAATAGTTTGAAAATACAACGGAAAATTTAATGCAGCATTTGAGGATAAAATAGATATTGTTTTTCTAGATTTTTTGTTAAATTTTAGTATTCTGTATCATCTTTAAAGAAATATATTTAATCAACTTCTTTTTACAAAAAGAAAGAAAACTACAAAATTTTCAATACCTTATATCTTCTGTGAATAAACTGTGAATTTTCGGAACTTTTTTCTAATCTAAATTACGAGAAGTCGGTTTATATACGGATCCGCTAGTTCGTAAAAAACGCAGTTATTTTTCAGTTAGATCGTGCAAGCGATAAATCGCCAAATATAGCACGCTTTTATCGCTTAGGTTTATATATCTTAAATGTGTGAGGAAAATAATTCTAAATTAAATTGTCATTCTTTTTATAATAATTAGTAGTTTCATGTTCGAAAGTGTTGATGTGTTACTGGTTTATCAAGTTGTCGCCAAAACGGAAAATCTAAGGGAAAAGGGAGGAATGCCGAAGTGCAATACTGTTAGAATTTTCAGCAAACGTTAATTCATGCAGTTTGAAATTTGGCGTATAAGATTTTCGATTACCGCTAATCTTTTAGACAAAAAATTTTGAGGGCACAGCAAAATAAAGACTAGCATAGATACCACATATCGTATACATGACAACTGAATGGTTACAATATGTTAGCTTCGGGTAGATTACCAAATTTATATCAATCTCTTCGTTTGCGTCAGGAGTTTTACTTTAATTACTTTATGTTCGACGGTTACAGTATTTTTTCCCTCCCATTTCGGCTTATATACAGGATTTGAGTTTTGGATGGATTTTTGAAGGAGAAAAAAATGAATTCTCGGCTTACGCATGGAACAACTTATACTAGGAAACATACGACATGCTTCCTTTTTATTTTTTTTGAAAAGTAATTTTTTTTCAATCTGTATTGTAGTAAAATGTAACTTCTGGGCATTTCTTTAAAATTATTATTCATTAAAACAAAATGAAAAAGCTTCTAATTAAAAATGGTCATTTAAAAATTCTGATGTGTTCGACTGTAAATTAAGTTTCGTGCATCGAATTAGTCGAATTTTTAAGACTTTTGACTGATTCCAGCTAAATTGACACAAATCAATACTCAAAGTTATCTCTCCACTCTCTCTTTCATTAATCTTTTCAGAATTCGATATCTGTAAGAAATACAATAAGTACAAAAAAAAACCTGGCATCAATACACTTTTGCGTCAACCCCTACTGATCTGTGAACAGAAAACATATGCAGACAACTTAATCGTTTGTGATTACAGTTATCTCATCTATATGTATCGTTCCCACGATGAAAGCCAGATGCCGCAAAGGAGTCATCTATCTGGACAGGGACAGGGATGACATGTCATCTATTAAGACATTATCTTCTGTTTCCGATGTCTACTATCCTGTCGATAGATGTCTGTACCTTGTGTTTTGACCGATTTCATTTTCATTGCAGAAGTGTTTGGAGATCGATAGGGATGGTAACCTGGTTTTAAAGTGTCGGAGGATTTTGGTGATTAAAAGCTTCAAAAGGCGTGTGGCAAGGAATGCAATGATAACATTCGTACATAACGGTTTTGTGCTTGTTTGAATATAATTGCATTTTCGCGTTGTAGAGGTGCAAGAAATTGTTTCTTTACATCTCCTGTTTCACTTTTTCTTCATTGTTTCCATTTTTGAAACGAAATAGATTAAGAACTCATTATACATAAATAACAATTGTGGATCATTATTTTATTTCGAGTTGATAAAAAGTCTCTGATAAGCTTTGGCAATTTTAAATGGAAAAGTAATACTTGCTCACATCATTTTAACATTTGAGTGCTTTATTAAAAAAAAGTTATTAAAAAAAACCTTGATTTTTATTAATTAAAGAGACGAGAAAGATATATTTACTCCATTTACACAGAGCTTTAAATGTAAATTTGTAAAGTCTTAAAATCCCGATTCAGATTATGCATCTTAATTGTCAAGAAACCTTGATGTATCAGTTTTTAAAACTTTTTCAGTAACTATCATGAGAGAGAAGAAAAAAAATTCTTGTTGAAATTCCCAAATTCAAATCTAATTTGATTTTAATGCTATTATTAGAAAAAAATGTATATATTCGTACAACAAATAAAAAAATTTAGAGGAAAAAGTAAAATATTTTTACATCTTCTTTTCAACTAATATCTTTAAGATTCATGTCATTCTTAAGAAAAACATCTGAAATATTGTTTTACTACTAAATCACATGCAATTCTGGAGTGAATAGTAACACATTTTAAAATTTTGCTAAAATGTAGACTCATTTTAAAACTAAGAGATTTAATACGTCTTTTACGGCCTTTTTACTGAATTTATTTAAAAAGTAATTCCAAATGAATTCTTTATAAATCACTTTATTATTAATTCCATTGAATCAGAAGTCAAAGGAGGCATTACCAATATACTAATCCAATTTCGAAAAGTCTAGCTTGCTTCGTGAACAGCCTGTTATCGGAATCCTTTCAGAATAATCTGTAGAGACTTTGGATAAAGAGGGAGATTAAAAAAAAACCGAATTACTTAACTAGGTAGCGGGTAAGGAGACCCGAGTAATTTAATTTAACGTTTATCGTTGTAGATAAGCAGTGATGTAACAACAGAAGACATGGATGCTGCAGAGATATGATTGAAGATGCAAAAGGAGGCACCCATAGAATCTCGATCAATCCCTTTGTAATGTGTGTCGCTAAGTGCCAGGGGGAATAACTGCGGTCAGTATTATGTCGTGACTGATGCAAGGCCCAGGTGTAGTCATAGACAACGTATTATTATTTGATTTTCCACGCATGCTCCTACGGGCTCTCGAGACCTTGAAGTCGTCAATCTTTCCCTTAACTGACAAATGCTCGTGCTAGCCGCTCAATCCAATTGAGCTTCCACTTTATGTAAGGGAAAGTTCATTAATTCTGGTGAAGCAGGATTTAGATCCAGGGAATTGTTCTTCGATCCCGTTTTGCAGATTTCTGAAAAGCTATAGTTTAAGGCTGTGGAATTCTCATTGTAGGGCATTTTAATATCTGGCTAACTGAAAGTTATTTTATGTGTAATTCGCAACTGTAACAAAAACGTTGAAAGTGCTAGTTCTTTCTTGTATGAAATGACTGTCGTTGCAAGTAGAATAAAAATAATTATTTTTTTGTCATTTTATGAATTGTTCTTCCATCGCGTTTTGCGAATTTCCGAAAGTAATTGTTTAAAGCTGTGGGATTCTCACTGCAGGGATTGTAAAAATTTTAATATCTGGTTAACTGGAAAAAATTATATGAATAGTTCGCACCCGTGACAATAATGTTGAAAGTGCAAGTTTTTACGCGTATAAAATGTTTCTGTCGTCATAAATAAGAAGAAAAAAATTTTCAATGGTATTTTTTATTTCCAATTTGAACCCTGATATAATATGTTCAGAATTTTTATTAGCTTGTGTCTCTTCTTTTATTGTACTCAATATTTATGTTGATTATCGGTTCAAACTACTTATCTGATTTAGCATACTTCAACTTAAATCGTATATAATCTTACATACTAATTGGTAACGAAATCTTATCGGCTTTTTGTAATGTGTTTGCGTTTGAAGAAGTATGTTCCCTCCCTTAAGGTATCCATATATTTTATGATATTTCTTGTTTCGTAAGAAGCTGTACTGTTATGTATATCATTCACATTTTAGAGATCTAATTTTAATTAAAAAATTATGGTGAGTTATCCATACTTTAATTTCATTCTTATGATTTTGAAATTGTTTAATATGTACAGAATTTAAAAGAGCTTTTTCACGGGCTTAAATAATGTTTCATGAAAATTAGCTGAAGATTATCTTAGGAACATTGGCAATAAACAGAGCACATTGCATTTATGTATAGTTACAATAAAAACATTTTGTTTCATAAAATATCCTTTCAATATTGGTGTAAACACTGGATAAAAGGCATGATTCTTATTTTAAGGGTATTTTATTTCAAAAACGCATGTGCCTTTCATCAAAACCTTTTTAAATGAATATATATATATATATATATATATATATATATATATATATATATATAATTATCATAAATATTCAATATTTTGATGTAATTGTTAGGAATGCAAATACTGATTATATTTCACATGATTATTTTAGATTATATTAAATCTTAAGCTTTTTAACTTGTTTCTGTAAAATAACGTGCAAATATTTGTAATATTTATGAATAAAAACATTTTCAAAGGGTATTTTTTTCATTGTCATGAAATTAAGTAGATAATTCGCATATATTATCCATACAGTTTTCTTTCAATGGGAGAAAAGGGATTTATGTTTTGATTATGCTTTCTTGTATATATTTTGAATGCGTGCTCCATTTAATACATTAAAATTAATAGTACCATTTCTTTTAGAGACATATTAATAACGTCATTTTTATTGTATTTATTTATTTATTTTGCATTTTTGGCGAAAAAATTTAACAGCTAATGCGATTTTGTTTGAAATTTAATTGTTTATAACAATTTTTTTAATGAAAGAACAAAAGCAACGCATTGATTGTGCTTTTCCAAAACAGATCTCAAATTAAATATATGTCTAATGCAACAAAAAAAATCTTCTTCTCTACCTTACCAAATTATCTCTCATTGCCAGTTCTCTACTTAACCCACATCCCATACCAATCTCTCTACACAAAAGTTTAGGAAAGAATTATTGTGATTGTTCGTTTTATAATTCTAATTGCATCAAGTTATTGAGAAAATTAAAAATATAACCACATAAAAATATTTTAGGGTTGTTTTCTTCTGATAAAATCATATGCATTCATCAAGTAAAGCACAATACATATGTTCAAATTTGAATGATTTTTTTAAGTTATCAATTTATTTTCCAAAATTTTTTTAAAGATAATCTATATAGTTTTTCTTACATTAACCGTCATACCTCGGGTAATTTCTTTTAAAAAAATGTCTGTTATAAAATCATTAGAAAATTTAATTCAATATTTAGATTCGAAAGATATAGTTCATAAAGGGAATATGAAATAAAAATTGAGAAAATGCTAAAACACTCCGGAGCACTTCCTGCTTAATATTTTCATCATTAATCAATAATTAAATAATCTCTAATAAATACCGTCAAACAAATTATGAAATTAATTGAGTTTAATCGAATATTGGAATAATCACGACAAAATGCTAATTATCAAGTTTGTGGATTATGTCCATTCACATTTCAAAACTAAAGACCAATATTACTAAGAGATACCTAAATGTGATAGACCAAACAGGTCAGAGTAAATAATAATAATGTAAGTACCAAATTAATATTTGGACTCAATGCCCGTATACAGATTCTCACTCGTTTTACTACTTCGAATCTTATATCTCTTTACTCTTATTAGTGAAGGCACAAGTCTAGCTTCTTCGTTGTAAACTTCCTATTGTAGCGATTGGCCTTAATTATTTAACTCCACAAAGTTTAATTAAACAATCAATAAGCTCACAAATCCAATTGAGGAGACGTCAGAAAAAGGATAACACTGTTCATTGACTATCTTTACAGAATATATGTAAAGTTGCTCTCTCTCATCCTTCTTACTCACTTGTTTTAATTAAACAATAAAGTCTCTGCTTATTAACTTATTCCCATCGATTGAGACAATTCTTGAATACAGCAGATTTGACCCCTATTACTCGAACCAGAAGTCATTTCTAACCAGTTTTACTATTACCAATTAATTACAATAATTCACTCCAGTTAATGTACAACTATCAAATCCTCTTTATCAGTTGTCTTACTTCCTATTCCTTTCAATTCTGTTTCGCTTATATATCACTATCCCTAATTTAATTCATTACATTTTTTATCTTCATCTAATTAGCCTATTTGCGTTTCATTTGCTTGGCAAGGAATTGGAATTTCAGGCAATTCAAACTACAAAATGTCTCAAAGATTAGTGAGAAGAAAACCACAAATAGACTATCACTCTCTCTACTACTGCTCTCTCCAGCTCTCTCCCCTATTCTTCTATATATCTCCCAACTATCTTTTATTTATTACACTTGAGTTTATATAGTGAAGCTGAATAACATAAGTTACAAATTGAAACTCTCCAATCAAAGTGTCTTAGAAATGCTCATAAGAACCATTGAAAGGAAGTAGACTTGAGAGTCCGTAACAAATTTATTGTTTTCTCTTGTACATTATGCAGGAAACATGTTCATCACGTTATAGAGTATATTTTAATATAATATTGCGAGAAATAATTTTATTGAGTGTGACCCGCGAAGTTGTACGAAAAATATGATTGTAATTTCTGTGTCGCCCGTGGTTAGTGGGTTTTAAAAAAAAATCTAGATTCAGTTTTTCATTAAATATATATGAAATAGAAACACGCTTTTGTAGAAAATATTTCGTTAATTGTTATGTATATATTAAATATCATGTAATTTTGGCATTGATCGTTTTTATTATTACACACGTAAACAGCCTTGTATTATAATTATATATATTTATCTGAGAAAAATTACTTTATGGATGATACTACTGCAGAGCTTATCTTTTGTTTAGTGAATGATCCATGTTAAGGGGGGATTACATACCATCATATTTATTTTGATGACTTAACTTTCTTACTCTTCTAATTATTATTATTATTATTTGCATCTGTTTGGTAGTTCCATATAGCCTGGAAGCTTCGACACCTTTAAAGATCGTCCCAGTCAAAGAATTATCAACTTTTTTTTTAAGGGGACTTAGTACCTTTGCACCTTCAGAAGTTCGATTTTTCAAATTCGATTTTAAAAAATAGTACTGAATGTTAGGAGCATTTTAAAACAAACGCGTCAAAATCCGACAATTATTACGTCCTGCGCAACAAAAAATATAAATGCCTTAAGTGGCTTGTTCTATGTAATGCAATGTAAACAAACCTCTTTTTCTCAGTTTGCTATTTTCACACTTTCTCACAGGATTAAAAAAAATCTTTTACATGCATAGCTTTAAAATTTTACATGAGTGTTGTACTTGTAAATCTTTATTCTGTGAACCTCAATTTTGTTAATAGGATGATTAAATTTTATTTTATAACATGATACATGAAAAAAAAAAGTTACTAAATACAAACTTGATAACTTTTTTAATTTTTCAATTTTTTTTAATGTAAGGTAAATTTAAAATTTGAGGTTTACAGAATTAGATGATTATTTAGCTTTAATTTGGTATAAGAATTATGGTTCTACTGTACATCTTTCAAAAGTTATCTTGTGGGTAACGTAAGGTAAGCTAATTTATTTTTCAAATTTTTGTACGCATATTTCATGTTGTATAAGAAAATATATTAATTTAATAGCAAAACTTGACCCAATATTTTAAACTATGCACTTTATTACACAAACTGGCAAAGTTTCATACTGAAATGAGCAAAAATTGTTGTTTTATGAAGAATTGAAAAAAGTTTGTCAAAATGTTCTACTTTTGATTTCGTAAGGTACTAAGTCCCCTTAATTTTGTTTTTGTTGTTTCTGTGATGCTTTCTTCAAAATGGTTTTTTCTGCTTAATATGCAAATCGAATTTCTTATTTTGTTTACTCAGACAGAATAATTAGTTCAGTACTTTTTACCGAAAAAAAAAATATTTACCTTCTCGGTTTTTTTCAAAGTTCCGGAAAAAAACTAATTATTATTTCTATATATTCATAAAAGTTTTAATTGTTTTCACGTTTACATTTCTATGCTTTTACGAGCTTGTGATTACTTTCAAGGGAGAAAAACGAATGCGTATAGTATTCAAAGGGAATGAGCAAAATATATCCATAATCTCTCTTTCAGGTCAGGGAAATAATTTGTGTAAAGAAATCCTTTATCATTAATCTTCAGCGTAAAATTCACGGCCGAAAATAACGAGATATCTTTTCATTACATCCTACTCGTTTTTTTTTCCCTTTTCAGAATGCTTTTATCTTTTGTAAGGGAAATAACACAAAATTCTTCCTACAGAGGACTTCTCTTCAATGTATTTCTTATTTAAATTAAAACGTTATTTTTGAAATTCTGTTAATTAATGTATAGCAAAATTATATGACATATATTATTGTTTTACGTTATTATTTATATGAAAGGCTGGATCAGATTTTTATTCGGTTATATTAATAATCGAAGTTGGGGTTTTCAAAAAATACTTCTTTTCAGTATTAAATCTAAGGGATAGGGAAAGTAACATTGTGGCTCAAAGTTGCGAAGGAATTCTTACAGTTGTGTGGGATTCAGAGGGAGGAGAACCTTGCCTATGTTAGCTTAACGTAATGTATTAGTAGGATTTCTTTTCTTAGAAATCATAAAGAGAATTTCTAAACGAAAATGTCAAGATAAGAGCCGCAACATGAAACTTGAAGGGAAAAGACTTAGATCAAAATAGCGCCTTCAGGAACTTACTTAAAATGCAAATGTATTTAATTTGCTTATCCCGCTTTGATTTATGGCTTTGGACACCACCTACTTATTTGCTCAAACAGTTTTTAAAAAGGAAAGAAAAAAAGGTCTTTCAGAACTTATATCCAACTAAGTAACTATAACTAAACAGAAAAGACTTAGGAAATTTATTATGCATACTTTTACTTTTGTATTATGTATCTAAAGTTATTTTTGCAATTTTATGACTACGTACTACAAAGTATAATAATTTTGAATGATATGACATCTGGGTAGTCTCGAAGAACTCGTGTATGTTTCTGTCCTTTTTCGCTGACCTTTACTTACTTGAAGTATATAGTAAAAATAGTTCTTTGCACATAAAATCCCAAAATAGTCTACGAAATATTTAACCTTTTCTTAAAAAACAAAAGTGAGAAATTTATTCCTTTTTTCTTTATGTATATATTATCCCTTAATTATATATACGAGTGTGTTACATAAAAATTCTACTTTTACTTATGGGGGGGGGGGGGGGGCGGGGCTAGTTTGATTCTAGTTTCCAAGATCAAAAATGTCATTTAACAATAAAAATGCTATCATTTGATGCCTGCTTGGACTTTTCTTGGAATAGATAGAAAGAAAAGTTACATTCGAAAATAATTTGGTAATTAATTTTGATATTTCGCTCGGGTAACTTTCTTAAAACTATGTCAGTTTCCAGTGATAAATGTCATTTCAATTTCATTTGCAAGTTTCTGCTTAAATTATTACAACTTAAATTCAAGTCTGTTTCCTGGTGCTTTATAATTATCTTTTACTGATGGAAATCTTTCTGATACATGACTAAATATTTAACTATAAAAATAAATTAGTATCAAACTCAGAACTGCAGTATCGTTAGTATTCAGCAATATTTTATTACTTCCGTCGTTTCATAAATAGCATGAAATGTCCAGTAGTTTCTAATTGTTTTACATGAAATGTTATTCAGTATATGAGAGAAACGTGGCATTTAGTATCTTAAAAGTATTTTAACTCAATATTTTTTTCCTGGTGGTACATTATTACTGTATAATAATCCATGCATTCATTAAATAATAAAAAAAAGGTTAAATATATTTGTTCAAAAAAGGATCTTGTTCATAAAAAACTAAAAATATGCTTAGTGTTCCTAATAATAAAGGAATGAGGTTTTTAAAAATTTTATATAAATATTCCCTTAAAATGAATAAAGAATCACTTCATCGTGATATCATCAGAATCAAATCTGTTTTAAACTTAAGTTTTGTTTCTCTTCTTCTTCTTTTTAATTCTAACATCTGAGTTATCGCAATGAAAATCAATACAAGTGTTTCGAATTTCCTCTCCCACAAATACTTTGATATTCTCACTGCTCTCACTCATTCATTATTCATAGCATCGAAATCTATAAAGCTTCTCAAATATTTTTGCCATTATGCCTATTGGCTAATAAACAAGATTGAACATACCATAAGATAGGATATTGTAAATTATCTTCAGATATTTGTTGTTTGTGTATTGTTACATATTCTTTTCTGAGGTTTTCACGTACACTTTAGAAGAGCTCCATGCACCTCCAAGAATACACGTACCACAGTTTGAGAACCATTGTAAGAAAGGATAGCTGTTTCCAGTAGTTGAACACCCCGAAAAGTCAATTCAAATGTACGGGAAAATATTTCGTAGAAGCATTTACTACAAACATGATAGACGATAATTCTCAACTGTCTTGTCAATGACCAATCAAGATTATGTCCTCTTTAAACATCATTCTCAAATTGAAGCACTCGTTCTTTAATGGTAGGCGAACATTTTGTTGGTGGGACACCTGCATCTCTGAACAGAAACAACAAGATCATTTCCGTTTCGAAATATCCCTTAAAACATATAGTTCCAATCTCTTACAAGACGATTTTTCGATGAACAAAGAAATAAGATTTATAAATTCATTTAAAAATAGTAAATAGGACAACTGTCTTTCTTAGATCAAATGCGACGTTAATAAACAATCAGAATCACATTTTAACAACAAAATGGCTAAATTCATTTTGAGATTCCTTAGCGAGAACTGTCTGTGAGGCTAGCATTACTTAGTGATACATGCTTGCCAGAAGAAAATTAACGCGTTTCCTGTTTCTTTGCTGAAAATTTGCTTTAATGCACAAATGAAATGCACTGTAATAATATTTCTTCGAAAGAAGCAGGTCAGGGGATTGATTATTTTTTTTTACTGATATGTAAATAATTAAGTTTATTGCTTCGTCTGAAGTACTGAGGAAAATTGGAAAAATCAGCAAATCCTTAATTAAAGTGGATAATTCAGGGATAATGTCTGAGGGGCATTAATTGCAGAATCAAGTCAAACGATAACGATAAGAAATTACTTTATTAGTTTTATTGCATTCAAAATATTTTAATCAAATAATCAAAGTTCAAGTAATCAAGTTCAAAATATTCTAATCAGTAATTCTTTAATACATCAAAAAACAGCTGAAATGGGATAAAAATGTTCTATGCAAAGTTTTGCAAAGAACAGATTTAACCACCCAAGGTGCGCTTTTTTTTATAATTATTATTAAATTACTCAATTAAATATAAGAAATAAAGTAAACGATGAAATATACAGAAATGGACAATAATAATCTTTTCCGATATTAAAATTAAAGGAAACGATAAATTATTAAATTGAATGTATTTAAGCTAAATGTAATTAAAATTAAAAAAAAACATGAATTATTAAATTGAATATTATATCAGCTACATGCAATTAAAATTAAAGCAAACTATAAATTATTAAATTGAATATATTTAAGCTAAATGTAATTAAAATTGAAGTAATCTGTAAAAAATGAAAAGTGATCCAACTAAAACAATAGCCCCTTGGGTTACTAAAAACCGTTATTTACAGAACGCCGTGCAATGGGATACGTCAAACTGAAATCGTGATCAGGGAGTACTTCATTTCTTTCAGGAAACATTTGTCTTTACGCTCACCCCCTTTCACTAAGATGGTCTTTGTCTGAGAGTATCTAATTTTTTTGGCTTTTATTATTTAAATCTCTTTATAGGATGGGATGTACTATGTGTCAACTTTTTCTTGAGGTAAGTAAAATAAAGTGCAGTTCTTTCTCGGTAATTTTTCCTCGGATAACTGAAAAATCACTAACAACGCATTTAAACAGTAAAGACTGTGTAATCTTGCGCAATAAAGTATCAAGCACACGAAATAACTAAAACAACAAAAAATGTACTGTTTTGTGTCAATAACCTACCTTATTCCATTGAAGTAACAGGCGTAAAATAATTTCCTTTCACTTAGCAGCTTGTGTAAATCCCCGGATTACTGACAGGTCGGATAAGTGAAGTGGCGGATTATATAGGGAGTACTTTAATTTGGAAACAAATACAGTTTTTCAAAGAGCATCAAAAATTCATTATTGATATTCCACCCTGTTTAATGAATCATTGTCTTAGCAATAAATTGTAAAATTCCACTTAAAATGAAGTTAATACTTCTCGTTTATTGTTTTTTTTTTCCATCATTTTTTTTTTTTAAATTTCTTGTCATTTTGAATTTATGCAGCATCACTACAACGCGGAAACATCACTTTTTTAATGGTAAAATTTTCATTCCCCTTAGAAACAACTATATCGATTTTGATACGATTCAGAGTTGTACCTTATTGAATTTGTAATGATCACCGCGGTACCGTAAATCACAGTTACACATGTCGTAAACATTCTAACTCGTAAATTCAGGGTGAACCACGGTGTAATGTGTTGCTTACCCTGAATATTTATGAATGCGAATGAAACAAAAACAGAAAAACGTCATTTAACTTCTTACCCTTAAGCATCCTAACCTTGAGTTCCGGTAAAACGAAGCATACGCTCTCTACAGCTTTTAACTATCAATCACTCTCAAGTAGCAATAAAGGTGCGGATAGCCGTAAGTAATTAGTGCTTGTTTTATAGCATTACATTTAATTTTAGCAAGAGAGTAGTTGTCATTGTTTACACTTCCAGTTTTTTATTATTTTTATCTCTATTTTTTTAAATCAAATGCAATTAGTTTTTTTTTTATTTATTTATTTATACTCTTAAGTGCTATTGAAGTGTTCAAAACGCAATATCTTTTCTCATTTTTACGTCAAATATTTACAGTCTTTTTTATACGTGCTAGCATGTTGTTGTTTTGAGGAAATGGCGTCAACAAAAACACGTGGACATAAAATAAAGAATGCATGCTGTTAGGTTCAAAAGATCGACATTATAACGCATTATGATTAAAAAAAAAAAAGGAACATTTAGTTTGCTTTTAAAACACATTTACATAGCTAAGATATGTTTAATTCAATATTTTATCGTCTGACTTTATTTTAATATCCGAACAGAATATCATTGTCTACTTTAACAATTTATCTCGTTTGCTCTTACTTTAATATTTAATTTAATAACTGATTTTTATAAGACAGAATCGTCTGTTTTATTCTTTTCGTTGCTGACATTGGCAACGTTTTTAGAACTTAGAATATTTTGCTTGTGAAAATAAAAATGTGCATTTTCTTTTCTGGATAGTGATTGCTTCTGTGTAGCCTGAGGGGTCGAAAGTACTCTTACTTTGTGCTAATTAATATTCATTTCGCTTAATTCTACATTTCTCAGAACTTAATAATAATAAAAAAAAACGTTTGCACATGTGAAAATGAAACCAGCGAAGTCAGTAACATTTCTTTTTCCAAATTTATAGACTGCTAAAATATATTCCATCTTTAAAGTGCACTGTATGACAGACATCATATGAAGAAAGACGTCGTTTTATTCTGGGCATCTCATTTATTTTCAACAAACGTTTTCTCTCGTAAATATTTCCATAAATTTGCAAGAATAATATTTGAGTCTTTTTTTTTTTTTTTTTTTTTTCACGTCATCAGAACACAAAATATTCTATTGCATTTCTCATCAGCTGTCATCCAACGTTCTTAAAAAAATATGTGGTATTGCCAATTAAATTTTTTTTATTTCTTTTATTCAATTTTAAATGTTGAAATAATAAAGTCATCAATGAATATTTCCAATATATTTTTCTATGGTTTTTTGAGATTAAATATTTTTTAATTACCTTTTATAGCGCAATTTCTAAATTTTTAGCATTAGAATACAGACAAAATGTTTTCCGATTAAGGTATTTTCTGTTATAAATTGTATTGCTGTTTTGTATTGATATTTTTTGGCCACTGCAATTTTATTGAGATGATTTTTTAATAAATGTATTCAAATATATTTGAAAATGTTTTGTTTTATAAGTGCTTCACCCATAATACTGATTGATTGTTTATAGCAGTTTTAAATGTTAATAATTTGATACCGAGTTTTTTTGTTCTTGAAACACCCAATTCAAGACCATTTTAACATAATGATAAATTAGTAAAATTATGGAGCATATATATTTAATTTAAAGTAATAAGAATAATGTATACGCTAAAATTTAGGAAAGTGCAAAATTGTACGAATTGAGATAAAATCTTATTAACTGAATACTAAGCGAATTAGTTAATTTCAAGAGCAAAAACTGCTTCATGCCTTAAATGTTCATCTTTAATTCATTTGACGTATTTCATTCTCCTTTTATGTTGTTGAAATCAATCACAGGTATTTGATATTGAAATTCTCTACAATTTTCAACAACATTACTTAAATTTTTTGTTTTATTTACAACTTTGGTTTCCGTATTTTCTGTTTCAAATGGAACCTAATTTTTTTGTAAAAGTAATGGTTTCAAATAAATCAAGCACTAGAAATTCGATTGTGCTGAATTAGTACATCTCGAAGTTTTAACGAAGTCTGATTTTCACTTTTCAGCTGCATGATGGCCTATTTACAAAATAAGGTTCTTGAGTGCTGATTATACTTTTTTTTTATTATTTACATTTAGTATTTTTAACAGGACAATAAGTCATTCCCTTCAAATATTACCTGTCAATTGAGTGCCGTCATTTTCATTACCCGTTTATGAAGAAATATACATCTCCAGTGCTATTTATCTCCTTGAAGAGTAGTATAAACGTCTTGTCTTTAGAGTCAGCTTGTGATTCTATGATTGGTTGACAGATTAAATTCTAATACCATACTTAGAAGCAACACGAGGGCTATTGGCGATGGATCTCGTAATTTTGAAACTCGGACAAGTGACGAGAACGACACCTGAGGTGGCAGCTCCCTCTCCAAACTTGCACATCCTGTGAACGGGAGGACTTGGAGCTTCGATAAGTTTAACAAGCATCAGCTCCACTACATGGAGGATCTTTAACAGCAGCATATCTCGAACCTACGACTCGACGGAAACAACATCGCCTGCGAGCTCAAGACCATGAGCATTACGGGATCGTGGCCCATGATTCTGTGAACAGATACATGTGTGTGTTCACGAAAAAGTATTAACTACATTGAAACCATACTTCTCTTAAAATAATTGTCTAGTTGCATACCTGCTGCCAGATACATACATTTTTTTTGTTTTGTTTAAGAGTGATGATAAGTAAAAGCTAAAAAAATCTTTATTCAATTCAGGTAATATATTTTAGGTCTCGCCTCTCCAATCAAGCCTCCTACGACCGATGCAATAATCACAAGATCGGAGAAAGCCCAATCACTTCTTAACCGTTCGGTATTTAATGAGGAGGGCGAGACTTTCCACACCCCAACGAGTCTTTGGACGCGTTACTTACCTCGCTTACATATATTACTGATTTTAAAATGATCTCAAAGAATCGAACTGTCACCGCAATGGGTGGAATGTTACATGGGTGTGGTTGCAAATGAATGTGCTTGCCAGTCATCGCGTGGCCCGATATGCGATACCTCGGTCACGTGACTAATCGACTGTTGATCGGCCATTTAAGTTCTACACACCCGAAGATACGTCTCTTATTAATAGCACTGTAAACAAATGGTAGCTCGGATAATACGTTTGAGGTGGATGTCTCATCATTTAGGTGCGCGCTAAGTCATCAACTCTCTCGCTGTCTGGGGTGTCAAATTCGAAGTTCTTAGGCTGCGATACATAGTAGATGAAGGCAGGTTCATCCCATCTGAGCCCTCTGATATTCAGTGTCTTTATTATTAGATTGAATCTCAGAAACTTGTGATGGGTGCGGTTTTGACTCAGGTAACAGAATACAGACGTACAGAGGCCATTATGTCTTTGCTCATGCTACTATTTTTTAATGCAGAGAACCGGCATGACTTTGATCCCTGGAACGTTACCACAATGTTTTCCGAGGCTATTTAAGTCATATCCCATTATTCTTACCCTCCCGGAAAGGTGAAAAGGCCACAAATCCCCAGTTGTAGAAACTCTACCCTTCATTTATCATAGAACAGCTCGCAGTTCCTGCAAAGTTACTGACGGGGATCTTCTTAAAGAGCATCCGGTGATTATGCGATGAGTTTTGGATGATTCTTGACTATGAATACATTTGAGTTATGGTGGTTAGCAGTAAATTGCCTAAGGCTGTATAAAAGTTTGACTGCATTGGAATTTAGACGATGTGGGAGTTTATTCGTATTGTAAAACCGTTTTTGAATAAGAAAAAAATATTTGATGTTACACCGCAACAATAAGAGTATCAATAAAGGGTCTGCGTTAAATAGTTTTTTATTTAAAATTTTTGAGTAATGCTGAGAAAATATCTTCTCCTGAACGCATAAAGAAGTAACTCCTGTATGAGTTTGAACATTTATTTCAACTTCAGAAATCAGAGTGCAAATTATTTTTTTCTTTATATATATATATATATATATATATATATATATATATAATTTAAACAAGATGAACTTCACATTTAAGAAGTGTAAGATTATTTTGATGCAACAAAATTATACATTCGAAATCTAGAAACCTACTAATGTCTTATAATTTCAAACAGTAATAAAACTGACATTAAAATTTTTAAAAAACTAAACAAAGTGTTCTAAAATATTTATTTAATCATTTTAATAAAATATTTAATATGGTTAAAAAAGATTGTTCAAATAAATATGTTTTTAAATGAATAAATTTAGAAATATTAATTTTTTTATTTCCAGAAGACCACTCAAAAACAAAATTTTTGTTAAAAAATTTTTAATTTAAAAAACAAATAAGCAAATGGAAATGTAATTAAAACCTCATTGAGTATATTTTTGGTTTATTACACAACTTCATACGCGTTCAGAAAAATTCAATTAATCGCTATTAGTATAGTCTTTACAATACCTGAAGCTCAAAAAATGTATGAATCAAAATAATTCAGCCCGATCAATCATCTTATACTATTAATTAATCAGAAAAAACTAATAGTATGCAAATGTCCTCTCTTATTTTCTTGAAAGGAACTTGAATATAGGAGACAGAGTGATAGTGTGACTAACAAGGTTAGTAAGCTTTTGGCACAGCTTAACGAATTAGTGTACGTATCACATCCATCTTCTTTGGCCTCGGTTTTGACTTTTCTTTTACCTGTTGTAGAATGGAAACAATAACTAGTAGTCGCGCGTTGAGAGAAAGAGAAAAGCGGCTACTCATTTCATGAAACTTCACCTCTCAGACCCTTGCCACAACTATCCATCACTCTGCATGACCTACGACCCCACCAAGAAAAAATGGGTCCAAAAAGGTCTTGAATTTGGCTTATGCCATCGGGTAACTTATTAAAGATAATCCTAACTAGAATTTCTGTATAATAAGTTGGCATATACAGCTTAGGACTTTCCTATTGTTTCTGTTACAAGTCACATGTAATTTGTGTCTGTGAAGCGTTTCATTTCATACAAAAGTAGGAATTATTTTGATGTATTATTTTATTAATTTTTGATTCATTAGTTGCCGTATAATTTAATAAGGGTCACAAATTTGTGTACTAGATACAAATTTGTGATTATTTATTACTTTAAAGGTCTATAAATTCTTGTCTCGTTACAACAGAATTCTCTTTATCGCTATTAATATGCTTTATTAAATTTGACAGTTCTTGGACTTTGAAGATTTTGTGTAAACATACTTATTTTTTCCCCATTTTCAGAAATTTTTTTTTTGTAGTTTTATTATCTATGTCTGTTAATTTAATCGCATAATTACACAAATGAGTAAGCGGTTTGTTCAATAAGTCCTTAGAAACTCCAAGAGACGGTGCTTTTAGTATCAAATATGCTTTGTTTTAGTAATCATCATGACTCACTAGGTAGCTGTCTTAGTCTCAGTAATTCGTAATCATGTTCATGT
Organism: Nephila pilipes; assembly: GCA_019974015.1. Taxonomy (NCBI): domain Eukaryota; kingdom Metazoa; phylum Arthropoda; class Arachnida; order Araneae; family Nephilidae; genus Nephila; species Nephila pilipes. The sequence goes on from BMAW01016158.1 coordinate 491,501, forward strand.
CGCCTTTCGTCCTCAAAAATTCTTCGTCATAACTTTTCGACTATCTTCGCCTTTTTTTGGAAAAGATTCACTGGAAGCAATCCAAAGTTTCGATTTTTGCTTGATTTCCGATGCATTATGATGAATCCAGGTCTCATCGACAGTGACAACTTGACGCAAAATGACGTCAACAACTCGATGCGACAGTAATCCAATTTTGATTTGGCTGCAAGTGACTACCAAATCAAAACTAGCTCATGAATCAGTGTTCAATTTTTTTTTTTTGCTCCATTTTCCTGATGGAAGTACCCAATGGTAACAACAGTTTACCTTAATGATGTCATCTGTCTTCAAATACAAGTACTTTTTGAACCTCTCTCGTATTGAGTAATTCTCGTAACATGTTTCAAATATCGAAGAAACTACTTCTCATATTTTGTTTCAAGATTAACAAGAAACACGTTTATAATAAGTGAATGATAATAAGCATTACCTGGTAATTGCCATATTTGATAATCAAAATGCGTAACTCAAAAGTGAATTTAAGAATCAAAATTACAGAAAAAATTAAAAACCTCTATTTTCTACTCTACTAGTATTTCCAAGCACCAAAACATGAATCAAATTAAAAATTTCCATTCTGAAAAATTCTATTAATCTTCTCATTCGAATGAAATATTTCTGTATTTGAACCACATATACATTGCTTTTAGTTAAAACAGTTGTGTGTTATATTAAAAAGATATTGGACGTTTCTAAATTTCAGCTCTTGTAATGTTTATAATTATGTTGTTTATTTACTTTGCAAGATGGTGTTTATATACGTATATATAGTATCAATAAATATTTGTTTTTGAAAGGCAATACGTCTACGCAAATTATAGGTGAGTTGGACACTTTGTAAGGGGACTCTGCACCATCATTTACCACCGTCAAATTTTGATCAACTTAATTTAAACGTTTCCATACCAGCTTAGGAGACGATGAACTTTCGGGAAGATCAAAAACTGCAACCACTGATGATAACATCGCTAAAGTTGACAAAATGGTGCTAGGCGACCGTCGAATTGAAATGAAAGAGATAGCAGAGGCTATGAATATGTCCAAAGAACGTGTTTGTCACATATTGAATCAAGATTTAGGCATGAGAAAGCTGTTTGCGCATTGGGTGCCGTATCTGCTCACGTTAGACCAAAAACGTTATCAAAAAAGCATTTCCAACACTCTGTTGGGGCTGTTTAGGCGCAATGAATCAGAATTTTGGCGCCGATTAATTACTGTAGATGAAACTCGGATACACCATTATACACCCATAACAAAAATACAGTCAAAACAGGGGACTGCGAAGGGGGCATCGCTACAAAAAAAAAAAAAAAAGCAAAAACTGCTTTTCGGTTGGGAAAGAAGTGATACAACTGCTTTTTATGATAATCATGGAGTTATCTTAATTTATTATCTTCATACAGGAAAAAGCTTTACAGGAGTATACTACACATCGTTACTTGACAAGTTGAAGGCATAAATTGCGGGAAAACGACCACCAAGACAATGCGCCGTCTCACACCTCATCGGTTGCCAAGACGAAATTCCATGAAATACGGTTTAAGCTGCTTGACCACCCTCCTTACCCTCCAGATCTAGCCCCAAGTGACTACTTTTTGTTCCCTAATCTAAAAATTGTTCTTGGAGGACAGAGGTTTTCGCCAAATGAGGAGGTCATCACCTTCGCTAACAATTATTTTGTTGTGAAAGACACCGAGTACTATTTGAACGGGTAAATATATATATATATATATATAGCTCTAAATAAATTTTGCAATTTTTGATGACCTTTTCAACGAATTTAATGTTAATATTAATTAGATAAAAAGTTTTGAAAGAAAGAGTTTCTAGTGTGAAAAATATTTTAGCACAGGGATTTTGAAAACATATCCTGAGCTATATAAATATACATCTTATGTCTTGAGTAGACTGGAAAATAAGACGGATATTTATGTGGTTCTCAAAAGAAGTCAACACAATTTAGAAGCACATATTGCGAAAACCAAATTTTGCCTCTCTTTGTATAAGTGTATTAATTCCTTAAATCACTCTAAAGATATCTTAGTAACTGTGTATAGTTTTTACGCATAAATCAAACTTTTTGAAAATTCTAAGTAACAGTTAGAATAACATTTATACATTTTGAATGCATTATTATCCAGTCCCTATGTAGTCTTTTCTCATATTCTGTTACATTTTACTAAAAAAATAAGCTATCCATGAATAAACCACTGCTATAGAATGGTAAGGATGGTTGAAGTATTCATTAATATAGATCCTTATTCGATACGTAACGTCGCCTAGCTTCTGGTGTAGTCCTTTTGCAATTACGTTAGGAATTAGGATGTCTTAGGAAGCTCGTGATTCCAATGCTAGCTAAAGACTATCTTGTTTGACATAGGAGACACCTGATTGATTTGTGAGAAGCGAAAGGTATGGATGCCAAAAACTCCATCAGGTGAAAAATCATGATGTAACAGGATTAAAGCTTCGTTGTTCGCCCACCCCGTGCCCTGGAGGCAGGGAAAGAGGGAACACCGAATTAGGCTGTGCTCCTGTATGGGGCACCAGAGCTGCAGTAATTATTGCTGAACCACCTAATAAATCAAACTGTCTGTTCCATGATGAAATGAAATCCTTCGCCCGTGTGGCATACAAGACTAATCACAATCTGTCCTGTGGAGTTAATTTATGAATGCAAGCTGGGAAAATAGCACTTTTATAGATCTTATTAATTACATATCGACGGCTGAACCATTAATGGATGTCAGGATCCGGATAGAAGCATCTCTATCATGAGCTGCTTCCCAGCAAATACTCTCTGCAGCTATTGAGGTGATATTTATGAGTTTGCTCTTTGTGTTGAAGAGTCGCGGTCTTAGAAGGACAGTCAGTAAGGGGAAAAGATCTGAATGCTATTTTGAAATTCATTTTTCTTTAACAATGTTAAGTTCAATTTTGTTTCAACTCCGGAACAACCACATTTCTATAAAAAAAACTTTTACTGTCAGTTTTAAATTTCCAGGAATTTAACGCAAATTAGTAAACTGATGTTTATTCAAGAACTTTTCATTACAAAATCAATCGCTGAACCATTAAAATTAAAATTATGAGCTGTGTAGAACAGTTGTTTTCGATCATGTTTATAATAAAAAAAATTATGTGCTTAGGATGAAGACAATCATTCATCGTGAGTTTTCTTTCATTTTCTGAGTAAAAAGTCCAATGTAAATTAATTTTTTTAATCTAATCTTCAATTGTCTTATTTATAAGAAAATTAATAATATTATACTAATGCAAATAGTGAACGTGTGTGTGTTTGAAAGGGATGACATTATTATTACCTTTAAAATGTATCCTTGTCGGTGATAGGGTTTAATTTTAATTTAGTTTGGTAGAACGTATTTTTATGAGCGATTTATTGGAAGAAATATCCATCCCGAAGAAGTTTCATGAAAGCGTTTCAAAGTAAGTACTAAGCTTTAATCCTGAATACAAGACTCCAAGCTGTGCAACATTATATTTATGTAAACAAAAGTATGCCTTGATTACAATCCTGGAGGTTTTCATTATTCCAATGATATCGAAAGTGTGTTAAAATCATCATCAAATTCATCAACGATTAATTGATTGATGCATTTTGAATGATAGTCCATGGATCGCTAAACGAGCTAAAAGTGTTTTTCCCAAGAAACAAAGTTTTAATATGACTAACCATATAACTATAACTTATTAAATAATAATTTTAGTAAGCTTTAATATAGTAAAATTAATAAAGCTAACGAAAATACCTTTCGAAAAAAAGAAAACCAATTACTGACTTTAAAGATGGGGGGAAAGCGAAAATTTCATTTAAGTTGAATGTTGGACAACTAATAAAGGGATTAGCTAAAATTAAATGTATCTAAATAAAAATAAAAACAATATATTTATTAACTCAGAATATAATTTCATTTTAACAACAAAACTCGAAAAAATTTCTGAAACTTATATCCTAAAAACAGTAAAATTAACTTTTTTTCTTCATATAAATCGAAGCATGATACATTTATTTTGTTTGACAATGGATTAATAGTACTTGTCAAAGCTCGCAATTCTTAGAAATGTATGTTTGACACTAAAATCAATTTGTATCGGCATTAAATATCCGTCATCGACACCTTCTTTCTCCCAGAAGATGAATTGACAGACATTAAGAGGAGATAAAAGTGATAAAGGCTTTCGTCAAGTTGTTTCAATTACTCAATGTGACAATATATAAACATTTGAAGCTTCCTTTCAATAAATCTTGATTTTCGAGTGTTAACAAATACAGTTAAAAGTTCAAAAGTTAAAGTTATTTTCTATTTAACAAATTTACACTACATATAATTTTTTATATGAGAATAATTTTCAATATTTATTTTAAGAATATTATATTAACCAATTTTCATCCTAATATTTATATTTTCAAATTATTGGAAACAAGGGTTAAAGATTCCTTTTAGAAATTCACATTTAAACGTAATCGAACTGCATTTGCTTAAAATTAGAGGAAAGTGTCAGTTGTGAGGTATATAAATCGAATTTTGTTTCTGAAAACGATTACACTATGAAATAAATACTTAACTTTGTAATTTGAATAATTTTTACTTCGTTTGAATATAATATGTATACTAACAAACTCTTATGAATCTCTGTTAAAAGAAATCATACATTCCTTTTTTACTTAATCTCTATATATTTAGAGTTAATTTCATACAGGGAAAAAAACCAAAATGACTTTTGAATAGTCTTTAAGGAGAAACTGTTGAACAAAAGTGCTCAAATTACAAAAGCATGAGTAAATATATTAAGTATTCGTCCATTATAAATCTTTACAACTCTCATAATCTGACTGAGTATGTTTCTATATAAGAAAAGTTTCTTAAAATAAGCATTAAAATAGATATATGTTTGTTATATTTACATAATATAAAATAATTACCTTGTATATTTAGATTTATATTTATCTAATAGAGGAAAATACACAATTCGTATTTTTAAATATGTGATATAAATTATAAGAATATTTACGATGAAAAAAATTATTGATCAACGTACGAGTAAGTAGAAACACGAGATTCCTTTGTCAAAGGGAACACCGATAGAGATGTATTTATTTATTTATTGACATCTTTTGAACACAAGGAAATCATTAAAGGATGAGGTGTCCTGTTATTTTGAAATTCTGAAAGCATCTTGTTTTGAAATTAAAGAAAATAAAAAGAAATACGTAGCTTGATTTTTTTTTTAATTTTTCAAATAATCTTTTTGTTCAAAATTCTATAGGTCAAAAAACTGGCAATTTTTAATGCCTTGCAATGCTTGCACTTTACAGCCACCTCTACTGCATTTGATGCCTTCAAAATAGTTGAGAAATCAGTAACTTAAAACAGACATCTTAAAATCATCGACAGCACCATTGCCACGAAAGCAATCAGACCAATAACTATTTTCAACTTTACCGACAAATCTGACGTCAAATCTACGAAAAAGCAGAGGGCTAATAAAAATTGGCAGGCACTGGTTTACCAACCCAAACATGACGGCTTCTTTGTTGACATTAACTTCTCAGGCAAGTCAGCCCAGTCAATTACTGAATTTCGCCTGTCAAGTGTCAAATCGATCAGTGCCGCAGAAACATTTGCCGATTAAAAACAGAGGATGTTCTAGTAAGAATTGTGGGGACGTTTTCTCCAATTGGGCCAAAGAGTATAAAATGACCGTGCGTATGTCTATAATTAGGAATGATTCCGTCACTTCCTCTTCTATCACTCAAACCACATGTAAGGCAAGCCGAAGTATCAATCTAGATAAAAACGCAAACAATAAAAAATTACGAAAGAAATGTAAGACATCTTATGAAGTGTCCTCCGGTCTTTTACAAATACATGATGTCAGGCTAAGATCACCTACTCGAGACTAATTTATAACGATATATACGTGTCGTACGTGCGAGCACAAAGCATTTATTACTTCTCCAGCTTAATAATATTGATACATATTAGAATCTCCCAAACCCTTAAGGAATTTATTATAGCTGACGTTAATTATACGAGATACTCATTTTTAAAGTGGAGCTATTTGTTACCAAGAACAAGGTACGTTTCATTCTTGAGTATTGCATTCTTCATGCATGTGGAAATACGATTGATACAGCACAATCTTTAATTTTATTCAAATAGAATTGACTCAAATGACATGTAACGTATATTTGCAAGTTTATAAATACAGCCAGTTACATGTTTGTTCATTAAGCTACTAAGTATGACAAAAAGCAAAGATTTTCTTATTTGCTGCAGAGGAGATCAATTTAAAAATTGTAGAACGTATTAAACAAAGCTTCTATGAGATAACATTTCAAAAATATTTTAAGCCCTGTAAAGGCTATTGATGATATATATATATATATATATATATATATATATATATATATATATATAACATTATTTTCATTATTCTAGTTTTTGCTTTTTTTTCATTTCTCTTTTAATTTTTCAAATACATGATAGGTTTTTGTTTTTGTTTTAATTTTAATACATTTAATTATAATAATTTTTATATGAGTTATATTAATTTTACTTAGTTTTTATTGATTTCTTCAAATATGTAGTTTTTGGCATTAACGTATGATTTTATGATTGTTAAGTTACATTTGCTTATAATTGATATTTTAGGAATTATAATTTTGATGTTTTAATAATTATTATCTTATCACATTTTTTATTAAGTAATAAAGCATAAGTTTTTGCAACGACAATAGACATTAAGGAAAAGGGGATGATTTAGTACATTGAGCTATTCGTAGTTTTCTTTTCATTAACCTCGGGGACTTTTTGGTAAATTGAATTGCATAAAATTACAATGTCTTCCCAATCAAACGTGATTAGGTAAATTAGATGATAAAAAGAGTAGTGTATTGAATTAGAGATTGTGATATATGAGCGAAATAGAATTGATAGGAAAGAGATGGGAGATACAGGATAGCGACAAGAAGATAGATATTTGTAAATTATATCGAAAAATCGTAATTAATTGCTTATGGTGTTCATGAATCTGCAGTAAATCTAGAAGTGCTTAAATCGGAATGAGGGATTTGGTAAGCTAAAACTTTATTATTAGTATATAAACTATGATTAACTAGGTTGAGAGATTCGAGAGAGAAAGAGAGCTTGCATATCCTTTATTTTTTGGTAATGCATAAAGTGCTTTGTCTTGGGTATCTAATTGGAGTTTCGAACTTGTTGACTATTTAATTGGATTTAAAGATAGCTGTGAAGTTAAAAACTGATGGAAATAGTCAAAATTTTGGTCGTAAAGGCACTGCTATGCGATAACCATGTACATGATGGTTATCATCATTAATACATGGATTTTGTTTGCCATTTTTACGACACTGATTAAACTTCGAAGTATGAACTTGTAAACAATATATAGTTGATTAAGTATCACGTTGAAATTTAAGTGCAAAATTTATAAATTTGTGCTTAAATGTTTGAAAATATTACAAGTTTAAAAATCTTTAAGTGATTTTTGCTACACAATGTTATTCAAATAAAGCCTTGATCTAATTCTTTGAGATATGTTGCAAATAAAATGGAGGATATATTTAACTTGTACAGTTGAGTTCATTATGAAAAACTCTCATGTATGAATTCGAGATGAAGAAGTGAAACTTTTACAGCAGCAATTTCGGGACACACAATTTTCAGTTTAAAGAAATAAAATAAGAACTTCTAGATTGAGATAACATTAAACATCAATCGCTTTCCATTAAATAACGAATTGAAAAGATAACAAAAATATTGAGAAAAATTTTGAAGTTTCTTTTTTCTTGGAATTTAGAGAGTTAATTCATAACTATACTTCCTATTCTATTGTTCTGAATCTTCAGAGAAATTTGAGAATTACGTATATCTGAACACTCAAAGCTTTCTCTCTCTCTCTCTCTCTTATAAGTATTATGCTACTTAGTTTGTTTTAGCGACAACTATATTCTTTAAAATGCTTACTCTACAATTAATCCTGGTAAAAAAAATACTTAAAAACTATTTAAAGCATTTTATTTTATAAATATGCTTTATGAAACTAGATACCAGGGCAATATTTGATTATAAATATAAGTAAATAATAGAAATGAATGTTATTCAACATTATAATTTATTCCATATAGTTAATTATATATATATATATATATGCTAAGCAAAACGCAGTAAACTCCTAAAGATACAGAGGTGTATATATTTACAATACTTCAACCTAGTGTAGATTCAAAACTGATCCACCCAAAAACTGTCAATACCTCAAGATTGTAAAAGTGGGTATTATTGATGCCAGTGTGTGATTTAACAGGTGTGAAATCAGTTACTTAGGGTTTCTTAAGAATCGAGGGACTGTATTACATATATAAAAGGTACAAAAAGGGAAATTACATGGGAGATAGATAGATGTTTGCCACAGATTTCTGATGTCCGGGGTCGTCATATAATACAGCAGCACCTAAAGTAGGGCGTGTGAATAGAGTTCGCTAATTGAATTTTGAGGTGAAATCAGAATTGGAGATACCGTAACAATATATTCACTGTTCTACGGTTGCAAGTTTTGGCGCGTACTCACTCCTAAAATGATTATGATAGAATGGAATGATACCTACATTTTAAATTTTTATTCGTTCAATCTGTTTTATTTCGGATAGAGAGAAAGTAGATTAACTGAAATGAAGTTAAGTATTAAAAATCTAACTAAAATAATGTCTTTGACAAATAAAAAATCTGAAAAAGAAACGCTTTATTTCGATATTATACAATTTTGTAAATTACGCCATGAAAAAAAAAAAGGATATTTGAAAATGGAAACACTTTTTAAGTACACAAATCTTTCCATGAAAGTTTATTGTTTAAATTTATTACAGCTTTATATATATATATATATATATAAAAATAAAATGGTGGTAAAGTGTTTTCATTATATAAAAAAATTATAGCGACATTGCTTATGGAGGTAAAAGTTTTATTGCTCTTTTTAAAGTTCATTTAAATTTTTTAGTTAAAGTTTTATTGCTCTATATTAAAGTTGTTTAATTACATGCATAAACATTTATATGTAATGTTTAATGTGAATTACATCAATTTAATTTGGTTTAAATGATTTTTTTCCCTTTGTTAATACTTTCTTTTTCCTTTAATTCCGTTAATGTTTTGAAATGTTGATTTCTTCTTATTGTGATTGTGGGATCTATAATATTTGTATAAACACGCTATTCTTATTCTCAAGCCTGAGGCAGTATTAGAGAATTACTTTATCTCTATATCTGATTTTACTATCTTAATACTTTTCTGTTGAAATATACTTCGCACGTCTTGAGAAAAGGTTTTGATATTTTTAACTTTGTTGCAATTTTTTTAAATTATAGGTTTTACTTTTGAATTTTTAATTATTTACATATTTAATATGTATTCTTGAATATTTTGTAATATTATACTTCCAGCACTTTAAGGACATTTTTACATTATAATAGTTTGTTTGCTTTAAATTTTAGACAGCCTGTTTTTAATTTTAAGGTTTTTATATACTATGTGGTTATTTTATTTTTGCAATATTTAAAATTTAATCGTTTCAATACTAATTTTGATTGTTTACTAGCTATTATTTGTAATTTATTATGAATTTATTTACGTATTGATTATTACATCTATTTGTGTGTGTGTGATGTAAAATTATTTTTCATATAATTTAGATTCGAACACAAATTCGAAAATTTAAAAAATATAAATTTTTGAAAAACTTTAAAAAACCAATTTTTATTAAAAAAGACAAAAATGGAGAATAATGTAATGAATATTGTAATAGGCTTCAGACTGTTATGCTGGGTTATTCAAAAATCATAGGCCATCAACAAATATACTATTAAAAATGGCTATAGCACCAAGAATATAAGTTGAAAAAAATTTTGAAAACTAAAAACAAAAAAATTAAAAAGGAAAACGCACAAAAGGGCAAAAACTCTTTAATAACATAAAAAGGAAATTTAGGGGGGGGGGAGTGAAAATGTTTCAAGTATAGCATATATACACACACACATTAAATAAAGAGACTGCGCTGCTACAGAAGAAGAACGCAGGCACCAAACGCCAGCGACCGATAGCTGTTTATTGTGAAGCATTCACTTTCGTATGCAGTGCCTCTCGCTTCTATAAGCAAATCCCTATATCCGTAGCCTTCATTCGCATTAGATTCATTCTTTTTTTTTTTTTTTTTTTTTTTTTTTTTTTTTTTTTTTTTTTTTTTTTTTTTTTGGCCCGAAAAATGATAAGTGTAACTATAGAACAACGAATTGTTGCAGAATTTACATGAAATTCGTAAAATCCACGACTGAAACTTATAATTTATTGAAAGTAATATATGGCAATGAATGTTTATCATAAAGCACGTATTTTTGAGTGGTTTAAACCTTTAAAAGATGGCCGAGAAGACGTTGAAGATGATTCACGACCGACTCGTCCTTCCACGTCAAAAATGGATGACAATATCGAAAAATTTAGTAACCTGGTTCGATCTAACCACCGGTTGAATATTCGTGCGATTGTTGAGACCGTAAGAATTGATAAAGAATCCGTACGGCAAACTTTAAGTATCAAGTTTAACGTGCAAAAAGTGTGTGCCAAAATATTGTTGAAAAATCTCACGTTTCATCAACAAAAGATTCGCAAAAATGTTTGTGTTGACACTTTGAATTCCATTGAAAATTGTTTAAACTTATTGGAAGGGATAATAACGAGTGACGAATCATGGATTCTTATGGATAATGCTGAAACGAAGTACCAATCAATGCAATGGAAGAGCCCATCTTCACCGAGAGCCAAAAAATGTTCGAATGAGCAAATCAAAATTAAAAGCAATGATGATAGTTTTTTTTTCAATATTTATGGTATTATGTACCTTCACTGGGTTCCTGAAGGTCAAACTATTAATCAACATTACTGCCTTCACGTTCTTGCTGAACACCGTGAAGGAATAAGAAAAGAAAGACCCGTCGTCTTTAATAAGTCGTCGTATATAAGTCGTCACCCCGCATTGTCTGTCAAGAGGTTTCTAGGCATACAGTATTACCGGGATGTACTGTGATGCTAAGTACAGCGTCCCAGTATTAGACCATCCGCCTTATTCGCCGGATCTTGCGTCACGTGACTTCTATCTGTTTCTTAAGGTGAAATCTGCATTAAAAGGAACAAGATTGGAGTCCGTTGAAGCTGTAAAAGAGAAAGCGGCACGCATTCTTAAGGAACTGACAGAAGAAGACTTCCAGCACTGTTTCGAGCAATGCAAGATTCGCATGGGGTGTTGTAGGGATAGAGGAGAGTTGTGTATTGAAGGTGATAATAAGGAAATATGTATGAATTCAAAATGAAATGTTTTACAGCGTCAGTCTCGTTATTTAATAACCACTCCTTGTATGTATGTATGTAGACACACATACAGATACAGTTGGTGTGGCGCTCGAAAGACTAAAAGAAGGATTGAAGATTCAGTTCCATTTAAACAAAGAGTAAGCTGCAAGTCAACAAAATTATAATTAGAATGCAGCTAACCCCATTTATGAGCTCATAAAGTTTCTTAAGTCTATAAATTTTTAATCATTTGTGTAAACAAACATTTAAAGTTTTTTTTATAAAGAAAATGTCAATATCAATTTGTTTTCTTCAGTGTTTCACTTAATAGAAAATTAAAATTTAATTTTTGCATTTGATTCTTTGTCTATAAATAATAATTTTACCCCATACTAATACTGTGCATTATATCTCAAATGTTCAAAATCAGTAAATACAGAGTTAAAAATTATTTATTTTATCTTAAGGCAATATTAGATTTTAAAATAAACACTGTGTAATTTTAAAAGCATTTGTTGGACAATAAAAAGAAATATTGTCCTTAAATTCTTGAAAAATAAATATTATTACTTATTTTTTAAAAAGAAACATTGTAACTCTACTCCCTTTATTAAAATATACACTTTTTTATAAATGCATTTTAAACTCAGATAAATTCATTCTTAAGAATATATTAATTCAATCAAAATTAAAATTTAGTCAAGACAAGAATTTTTAAAAATTACATTGCAATATAGAAACTCAAATACTTTTAATTCAATAAGAATTAAATCGATGAACCTTTTTAGTGGAACTTAATTTTAATGGAATAATTTGTAATTAATAAATAAAATAAAATAACAATTAAAATATATGCTTTGAAAAAAAAGAGACCGATCGAAATGCTAATTATATTATTTGTTCTTTTAGAGGAAAATTTGGTTCACATACGGTTTTAAATACGTTTCTGATAATCTTTTTAAAAGGTTTTTCACTAGTTTTTCTGTTCTCACTTATTTCATTCACTTTATCTCTAGAGATTCTTACTTCTCCCAAACCATGTAAGAAAATCTACTTGAACATCATTTTAAAACAATCAGTTGAGCTCAAAGATAGATCACATCAGACATTTTAAGTAATGGCAAATGATTTCTAGCAGCAATGTCTCCGAAATCTTTTTAAAAACTAACTTAAGGATTATAAAAGCTTAAAGAAACTTACTTTTTATGACAGACATTAATGTTTTCTTTAAAATGCTGAAGATAAAAATCTATATGCCAAGCTTATAGTTTTTTGAATTAATGTCATATAAAATAGAGTGTAAGCACTTATAAAGTAATTCCTTGAAGACTCATTATGTGTTCTGTATATTATATTATTAAAATATGTAAGAAGAGTTTTCTTAGTTTAAAAATGAAGAAAAATTAATTTTTTGGACCAAAGTAGTATTTTTATCTACGTTTCAGATCTAAGACATTAAGAGGTGATGGTTAAATCAAAATACTAAATTCTCATTAGAATTTGAAAAATTATTCTTCGCCTCAGGGATCATAAAATGAAAAGAAATGAAGATAGAAGGAGTTTCAGAAGTTCCTTATATAAAATTGTTGTTTAGCTCAATAATTTTTCTCTCTCTCAAAATTACTATAAATTGTTGCATTATGCTGAACACACGATTTATTTTTATACGATATTTAATCAAGAACATATCTTTGGTGAGAAATGATTATTAATATTTATATAAGAAAACATTGCGTATTATTAATATTTTTAGTACAGTCTTGATAGCTTATTAACGCCGCACTGAGAAGTAACACGAGAGCTATTGGCGACAGACCGTGTAAGTTTGATCCTCGGTAAGGAGATGAGGACAACACATGGGCTTACATCTCCTTCTCCAAACCTCCACACCACGCCATGAGAGGACTTGGGACCACAGCTAGATTTAATTTGCATTAGCCCCGCTACACGGCGAATCTTTAGTGGCATCAGGGCTCGAACCCACGACTCGATAAAAATAACGTAGACCGAGAGTCCGCGACCATGACTACTAGACTACTGTGGCCATAGTACAGACTTGAATTGTCAAAACTTAGGATTTTTAAGAGAAGAAATGGCTCACGCATTTTTTTTTTTTTTTTTTTTTTTTTTTCAAAATCTTTTCGGCAAGTGTGGAGTTAATAATGTGAGAAAATTTGTAATAAATGACTCTCTAAAGAAATAATAAATTCTTATTTCCAAAATGCACGCATTCGAATCGAAATACATCTTTTGATTGATCTAAGCTCATAATATATTGAGGTAAATGTAAATACAATATATATTTTTAGTTACAAGATTTTCGAATTGAATTAAGAATAAATTCAGAGCCATAAAAAGTATGGAATAAAAATCACATCTGTTTCGTTAATTTGTGGTGTAGTGTTAGCGCCGGGACAACACAAAAACAAACATGTACTAGACTGCAGTCAATTTTCGGCAACCCTGTTTGAAGTCTACCTCACTGACACACCCTCACACTTACGAGTACGGATAAAATTCCGGATACACGAAGTTCTATGCCTCGCTTCTCTGATCAGTACTAAAAAGTGGGTGGCACAACATATATCCTCTACTGACATAATGATACTTAATGGGACTACTTATTGATTCCGTTGAAGAGAAAAGCATTCAGAACGATAATGCTACGTTTCAACGATGATGATTACTCCGAAAGCGCAGCCAAATTCATTAAATTACAGTTAGACAATTGGCAAATTCCGTTTTAGTTTTAAGATTCATTCATTGTCTAAACTGTAATTCTGCTAGCGGAACAATTTTTTATTGACAAAGAAAAGGAGCTAGGTCAGGATGGTTATAAAGTGGCCGTGCTGGTGTTGATAGAGGTCTGCTAATAAAATAATAGTATGCTTTCTCAGCACCCTTTGCTGTAAATTACTGCGCAATGAACTGCACTTTTTTTAGCTATATTATTACTTTTCTCTTTTCTTGTTTTAGTTTGGCCCAAATTATTTTGAAGAAGGTAGGCGAAGGGGTGTCATAACTCTGTCGATGAACATAGATCTTTCAACAAAGGTTTTGATCCTTACTATCTTGAGCAACCTCTATTGCCCAACAATGAATATTACATGAGAGTTAAAAAAGGAAGCATGCCCGATCTTCACGCTATTAACAGGCGTAAAGAGGTAATTTGATTTCATACGGCTTTTCACACCTACTAAGCGAGCTTACACGTTTGCAACATAAGGCATTTCTTTTTTCAGTAGATTCTGAAAAAGCTCTTTGACCTCCTGTATCAGATTACATTGCCGAGTACCTACGATGGTATGTCACGCCGTTTGCGGTAAGTTTCCGGTTTCTCTGCTGAAATGAAGCGTTACAATACAATAGATGTACTCTATGTCCTAGAGTCCTACTTTGAAATTCCGGTAAAAAAAAGTATAAAAAGAGGAACAAAAGGTTTTAAGATTTGATTATTCGTAATAACTTACTTTTTTTCCTAGTTTTTGGCGAAAAGTTTCGTTTTTCTGAAATGAAACGTTTTAATACGTTAGATGTACAGTATGTCCTAGAGTCCTACTTAAAATTCCGGCAAAAAATGGGAAAATACAAACAAAAGATTTTTAAATTTGTTGATTCATAATAACTTACTTTTTCAATAATTTCTGATCATCATATTTCAAAACGTCAATTTTTTTTATTAGAACATAATTAATTTCACGGTAAACTTAGCTGAAAATAAGGTTTTCACAGTAATAAGGTGAGTGCTTTGTAACACTATTTTCTTACTTGATTAACATCTTTTAGAATTCACCAATGAAAACTACATTTCATATATTTAAAAGTAGAGATTTCAATGGGGAAAAAAAATCTTTATCAGTTAGTAGGTAAAATATGATTGTTTATTTTATTTTTATAATACATAATTTTTATAAAAAAAACTTTTGGGATTTATGTATTCAAGATTTTATTTTGTGGGACAGTTTACGGTTTAATAATTTTAAATTCAAATATAACTTAGACAAAAAAAAATAAGTTAATGGAATCCCCCTTCCTTTTTGTATGAATTTGTACTATAAGAAAAAACGAGCATTATTAATGTGATTTTATTTTATTTAGTATGCTTCCATTTTTTCATTCATAAATTTAAAAACTTTTAAAACTCGTTCAATCAAGCCTATAAGAAGTAGCTTATTTTCTTAAGATATTACCTTTAAAATCTCTTAAATGTTCGCAGAGTAATCCTCGCAGAGCCATATATATAATTTGGAATCATCTAATCATTTAACCAATTACCATTTTGATTTTTAAAAAAGTTGGTTTAAAAAATAATAAAAATCTACTAACTCAAAAATAATTAGAGACATAATTAATGAATAAGTATGGGAAAATATGACAATGGAAAAATATATATCCAAAGAGTATATGAAAAATGAAAAATAAAAATCTGTTCGAATATATTGTTGAACGCAGTAGTTTTAAATAGAGGTTCAAAAAAGTAAAACGATCACACCAATGTTCAAGTTAAACCTTTATCCAAGCCCTGATTCCAGTCAAGTCGTCATGCAAAATATTATAGACTGTTTCTCGTTCAAAGGAGCTAAGCCTCAGTGTCTTTCTGTAGTTAGGCATGGAAATTAAGAAAGAAAAGTAGGAGTCATGTGTCATACTTGTCACTCAACCATGATTCAGAACTATGAGGTCAGTTGCCAATACCTCTTCCGTAATACAGCATAGATTTTCATACACATTTGTATTATAGTGTGTTTATGAGTAACAATAAATGCTATGGTATGATAAATTTAAGTTTTTATTTCTTATAATTAAAACCAAAGATAGCACATATATTTTCATTAAAGTTGGTATTATAGTACATTTATGGGTTGTAATAAATGGCATGGTATAATGTATTTAGATTTTTTTTAGTTACTAATTATTAATAATTTAATTTTTTAATTATTAAGAAATAATACATAAATTAGAACAAGCCCCCTAGAAAAGTATAAAATTCATTCAATATATAAGGCACAATAACATATAAATTATCCCACTGAAAATTTTTTTGTATTGCTATAATACATTTGTTTTTGGAGTAGAGAAATAATATGTAAATGAAACGAATTACGTGATTCGTCTCCAAATTAAATCATGTCTGCAATGAACTTTTAATAGTTTGTGAAAATTGCAACTTTATGTGAACCAAATCTGACCAAAGAAATGTTTTCACATATGAGATAATAAATTTTAAGTGGCTTTGGGCACTTACCACGTTCAATGGAGAATTAAAAAAGAAAAGGAAAAAGAAAATTTACTTATAAGAGTGCACCTCCTACAAAAAAGACATATAAAAAAAATCTAACTGTGTGTGTGAGTGTAAAGAAATAATTTAATGATCTGAATCTGATCTCCGAATCTCAGATCCACATTCTTCGAGAACATTCTTCAGATGTACCGTGAGATAATTGAAGTAATTCCTGCTTCTTCATAGAAAGAAGAGAAGAGAAAAGAAAAAGAAACGAGTCTATAACAGCAGGGAGTTATTTTTTCTCCTTCCAGCTACGTTTAAGTTAACATGAGAAGTCTTTAGGAGTTTTTGTGAGATTACTATTTGTTAAAGTTACATTACATAGAAACTCATTCCAAATATATTCAAGTTATAGTCCACAACTTTTTTTTTTACTTCTAATATAATTACTTGACTTTCCTCAGTAAATGAACAAGAACGAAAGCTAAAAGTCTTTTTAAAAGTGAGAGCACTTCTGAATGTACTCAAATACGAAGGGGTATCGTAAAGCTTTAATTATCAATAAGAAATAACTAAGCTATTTGTATAAAATATGTTCTGTATATTAATCGCTCCTTATATGCATAATGTTGTAAAAATTACAGCTATTAATTTTGATTTGTTTTATTCAGGAAGGCGTAGAATGAAGTATCCCGCAGAATCATAAGATTTTAATTATTACCTTAGGATATCGTGAAGATTTAATTAAAACTAAAAATAATCGAGATCGAAATTTAATTTTTATTTATTACAATTATACATTTCTTCCAGCGTTTTCTTGGTCCTTTAAAGGCCGTTATTGTACAAATCAGTAGACTGAACTTTATCTTCTCCTTACTATGGGTTACTTCAATCTACGATTTCTTGGAACCAGACACATCAAAATTAATAGTTGTAATTTACAACATTGTGTCAATAAGAATCAAGTAATATTCAGAATAAATTTTATTCAGATATCTCAGTTATTTCTTATAGTAATAATTAAAATTACATGATACCCCAGTATATTTCAAATTTAATATGAATTTTACAGTTACTGATTCTTAAATACAGAAGGACTGTAAGACAATATAAAGTAACATAAAAATTTAGTTGACACAAAATAACACTGCAATCCTGACAAAAAATGTGTAATTATATATATATATATATATATATATTCTTTTAACACGAAACAAAAAACCGCTTCACACGAAAAGATTTCCGATTCTTTGTCTTCGCCAAATAAAATAAACATTGGTTGCTGCTATGATTAGATTGCCACTTTCCGAACAATTTGATGCTGAAAAAGACACTGTAAACAAAATTTAGGGTTTTTTTTCTCCAAAAAAACAACAATTTTTTTGTGTTTATATTAAACATATATATACTTATTTCAAATGTAAATGATGCTCTTAATATGTAATGTGTGTATGCTTCAAATATATGTAACCACTAGCGTGAATTTTAGCAAGAAATCGAATTGATAAGATATCAAAAATAGTGCTTCGAATTAACATGAAATTCCATTTACACGAAAAAATATTTTAGTCCCCCCCCCCCCCCCTTAGTTTCGTGATAAGTGTTTTTCACTGTACTTTGTTTATTTTTAAATATACGTTGCGAAATTCAAATTGTAATCAATCAATGAGATAACTTAAATAAATGTAATAATTTGACAAATTGTTGCGTGAGATTATAAGTGATAAAATTATAAATTTTATTAAAAATAGTTAGAGGAAGGTTTGTATTAAATTTATCTTCAACAATTAAAATTTATGCGTTGTAAATGAAATTATAATTTTATGCAAAATCTTACAATAAATAAATTGCAAAAAATTTGATTCATTGAAAAATATCACATTCTTTTTTTTTTCAAATATATATTTTTTAATTAATTTATCTAAAAAAAGATAATTTAGTTTGTTTTCTTTCGTTTAGCTTAGGATGAGACAGTTGAAACACATTTCTAAATTATCATGGTAATGACAAAACAAATTAAATCATCGTGGTGCATTAATTTGTTTTATTATTTCCACGATATTTCAGAAATTTTTTTTCAATTCTTCCATATTAACATGGTGAATACGGAAAGTATTGGGTTACACCGACTTTATCCCAGAACTAATTAATTATTGTCAACAGACTAAAAACAGGATATAAATCTTGACAGAATGTCATTCAAATACTTTCTCCGATTCAATCCCAAGGTGACACGCAAAAAATTATTTATCTTCTGCGTTCCACCGAGCTGAACTTGTTACAATTAATTTACAAAATATCTTTTCTAGTTTATTACATAATATTACATTGTTCTAAATTTCAAACCTTGGTACCCATTTTCATGCTTCTTACATTTGAAAAAGATTTATTTTTATATATGCTTAACGATTAGTGATTAAGGGTTTCCCCCCTTCTTTTCTGTCGTTGTAAAATAATATCTTGTAATTATACACGTTATTTTAAAATGAGTATTTATTTAGGGATATTTTTTCTTATATTACATTTTTATCCAATATCTATTATCGGCTATAGTTGTCCGAAATCTGTAATTAGGTATATTTTAGGTCTGTAGTTATGTTAAAAAGTAAAGATAGATCCTTCAGTTCCAGTAGTTTTTTTTTTTTTTTTTTTTTTTTTTTTTTTTTTGTAAAGATCCGCTGTCCTAAAATACAAAACAAATTTTAAAATTTGTGAAAAGCATTAGTTTGTGGTTGTAATAAACGAAACGTTATATATGAAGTATCTTGTTTCAGTGATTTTCTCTTTAAAAAATGAGCGAATCTTAGTTGCTAAGGATTTATTATATACGAAAGTCACACTTACAAAAAAAAAAAAGCGAGAGCTACTGGTGACGACCCTCGTAATTTTAATTCTCCGTTCAAGTGATAAGGAAGGCACCTGAGATGACATTTGCCTCTCGAAACATCCACCCCATTGGAGGACTTGAAGCCTCGACAAATTTAACGTACGTCAGTCCTACTACATGGTAGGTCTTGAGTGGCGTCAGGATTCAAATTCATCTCTCGACGGAAACAAAGCCACCCGCGAGCTCACGTACATGACCATTAGGCTACATTGGCCACTTAAGCTACTGAAAAGTAACGGGGGGGGGGGATTCAGATTTACTATTTTACAATATGAGCTTTAAAGAAGTATGGGTGCTAAGAGACTTCATAAGAAAATGTTATTTTTATTTCTAGTGGTTCATTTTGAGCGTATTTGATATGCATTCCAAATATAGAGGAGTGCTGATATTGGCAGTATTTGTGGAATACTTATGTAGCTTCAGTAAAATACGAATTTTCGAAGTGATCATTTATTGTTATGTAAATAATGTAAGATTCTCCTCAGAATATAAATTATGAAAAATATTTTCGAGCATATTATTTGCGCTGACTCATAATTATCTATTTTCTTTTATAATCCAATAAGAAAAACAAAGACAATATACTCCATTGTTTTCTGAGACTTATAATTTTTATTCAGTTTAGCCAAGAAAACGCTCATGACGTATTTATTGAAAAAAAATTTAGTTCAATCAAACAAAAGTACCACTTTTTTATTTTTTTTTGTCAAAATCTTTAAGTCTGATTTAAATATTAACTTTCTCTGAAAAAACCGTTTGAGACACAGAACCTTGTTCGAAGAAAATACAATTATATTATTAATAATAAATAATTTATAATAATATTTTTAATTACAGTATTTCCTCTATAATGCGCCATTTCAACTTTCCGGTGGCAGCCTGTAATCCGGCCTTCTTACGTAGGATGACGTCATAAAAAATTAATTTATACCTACTACTTCAACAGAATAATGTAAGCTATCAATACAAAACAGTACATCTTCTTGTAGATTTAGTTATTTTATATGTTTGACACTTTATTTGCGTGTAGTGTATTGCATTTTATACAATAATGAATAGCTTTGGCAGTTAAAAATGCGTTATTTCTAATAATTGCCTAATAATCCGGCGTTTTCGGTAATCCGGTGATGCTCTGGTCCGATATTTACCGAATTACCTAGAGAGTACTTACTATATTAGGGGAGGGGGAGACATCTGAAGATGTGTATTCACCTGAAAGTTGTTCCTCATCCAAAGGGCATAAGTCACTTTTGAAATCTTCACTCACATAAACTTAAGAGTAGATTTCAAAAGTGAGAACATATTTCGCAAAAAAAAAAAAAAACTAAGGTAATTCAAATTATTACCCTATATTTTCAAAATGTGCATTTTTTCTCCTATAAAAATGTAAAACATTTTTCAGATTCCGTAGCTCAAGTTGAACTGAGAATACACGTAGTTTTAACAGCTGTAAATATATTACAGTATTTAGTCATCAGATATAAGAAACAAAACCTTCTCAACCTTCAGACATTCAGAATGAATCAAATCAAAACCTAACATGACAGGTAAAGAATGATGCATAATACTGCTTCTGCAATGCTTTAAATATTTTTGAAGTGATTTATTTGCTATGTAAAGAATTTCAGTACCTTCATCGAACTTCCTGATGAAGGAATTTGAAGGACACTCATCTTCTATTTCTGTTGAAACTAAAATGAAAAGCAATAATATCAATATTTACAGCATCTCAGATATTTTACTATTCATAATAGAAAAAAAAAGTTTCTGTGTCAATCATGAAACAGAAATTATTCTATTAATCGTGGCGGAGCTGTAATTAGCAGTGGCAATACACGAAAATCTGTAAAGAAATGCAATTAGTTTTGAAAAATTAAATAAGATAATTTCTTCCATATCACTTCCAATTATAACACAGTGTTTTGAAAGAAGTGTCAAAATAACATATAAAAAGTTATAACTGTGCACCGTGTTGATAGTGAGTGATTGACTTTATTATATGTTTTGGATTTTTTTTAATCATCTGTACTATATATCAGTTTTATTTATTAACTGTATTGATATTGCAAATTAGTTAGTTGAAGAGAGAGAATATAACTTATTTGTTATTCAAAATATAACTTATAAAAATATAACATATTGTAACATGGGCTATTAGCGATATATTTCCCTTTGATTAACAACTGGGGTTTCTTTCTGATTTTACAAAAGGCGTTAAAAAGGCCATAAAACTGAGAGTAAAATCTTAAAAAATTAAGAAATATATTTACAGCAAAAAATAAATCATTGTTTATCAAAACACTTTCTTTCATATGATATGAAACGGAACGAAATTTTACAACGTTGATGGAAGTAAGTGATTACAAAATCGAAGTAAAATGGTTATTTATTGTAGGAAAAATTATATACAAATGAATGGAGGTTCTGGGACCCCCTCTAGCATGAATGCATGGTATGATACGATCGGGCAATGAGCTCATATAAGTCCCGTATGGTGTCCTGCGACATCTCGTTCCACAGTTGCTGTAAACGCGCCTTTAATTGGAACAAACATGTAGGCTGTCCAAGTTGCCATCCTAAATTATCCCACACATGCTCTAATCGGTGACAAATGTGGGGATCGAACAGGTCAGAGAAGAGTGAAAATGTAGCGGAAGTAGTCCTGTTAACCCCTTGTTGTGTGTGGGCGAGCATTGTCCTGTTGAAAAATGGCTCCTGGGAGCCCTTCCATGATTGGCAATGTCATGAACATACCTCTGGGCTGTCATGGTGCCGTGGATCAATATTAGGGGGGACCGTGTGTCGTATGCGATGGTATCCCATGCCCTCATACCAATTGTAGGAATGGTGTGTCGCTGGACAGCGAAGACAGGATTGAGACGTTCACCACGGTGCCTTCACACGCGTACAGGATTGTCATCATTGCCCAATATGAATCTGGAATCGTCGGATTCCATTTGGTTGCAGTCCAATCCCTTCGAGCGCGGCACCACTCCAAACGGAGGCGACGGTGAGTGGATGTCAATGGCAGTATACGTAATGGGCACTGCGATAGCAACTGTCCTTCGGCCATGAGCCTTGAGATGGTACAGACTGACACAAAAGCCCATAGTGGAGGCTGCCCGTATATGGATGGTGGACGATGAGACACTTCACGCTATGCGTGAATATCGTATGATGTGATAGTCTTTTCGACTATTGGTCTGTCGAGGGCCTCCTGAGCCTGGTCGCCGTGTAACAGACATCTCTCTTGTCCACTGGTCCTGTGGCAGCGGTAGCCTAGTCGTCATGATCTCGGACTCATTTCCGGCGGTTTTCGTTCAGTCGCGGGCTCGAGCCTTGATGCCACTGAGACTCGCCGTGTAGCCGGGGTTGATGCACATTAAATCTGTCGAGGCTTAAAGTCCTCCCGTTGGCGCGGTGTGGAAGTTAGGAGAGGGTGGTGCCAGCTCAGGTGTCTTCCTCGTCACTTGATCAAGCTACAAAATTACGAGGTCCGTCGCCAATAGCCCTCGTGTTTCTTCTAGTGCGACGTTAATAAAACCAAACCAAATTGTCCACTGGTCCCAACACCACCTCACAGTAAAGTCAGAACGGACTAGGTGGCGAGCTACTCGCCGAGCTTACCTCCCTGTTTCCATCATTCCTATGATTCTTCCCCTCTCAAACTCTGACAACTGCTCATATTGTCTCCGATGGCAGCGTAATGACATATCTAGTTAAAAAGCGTCAATCTACAACAGATTAAATACACGCTAACAAACTCTGCTTAGCTGTTTTATAACCCAAGGAGAATGAAGTTCAATGCCCTCTAGTGGCCTTACGTAATACGCAATCACGCTGCATTTCTAATCATTTACATATCTGCCCGACACGTACCTTCTTACCAAGTTTCGTAACAATCCTACTCTTATTTCCTGGTGCTCAAATTTTTATGACAATGATTGTACATAAATAAATACAAATGATTCCGAGAGAGCAACAGAAAAATGTTTAAAGTGGGACACTTCCAAAACATGCGCACATTTCTGAGGTGTGGTTTGACGAAATTCACTTTGTTTGTGCATTTAGTTTAATCAAATCGTAAAGAAATGTTTTTACGACTGCATCTTGATGATTAAGAGCCCCGTCTAGACATTTCGAAAGTAAGAATTGACGAAAGCTCCCCCTACGTGGAAGTATTTTTAGCAACTAACCCCCACTCCGCACATAATGCACTACAGGCTGCTCTACGGGGAGTGGGTGTTAGTTACACACACACACACACACACACACACATATATATATATATATATATATATATATATATATATATATACAAAGTGGTCCAATACGAAGTGGTTCATAGACCTGGTTAACAAATGAAGCACGTCGACGCATTAAGAAGAAATGTTATGATGGCTATCTGTTCTCAAGAGGAAATTACAGCGAAAATTGCAGCAGCTAAAAATAGTGATGAATGTCTAAAATTATTCAAACTCCTAGTGGAGCAAGGACTGAAGGAAGCGTACGTGATAAAGAACGACATATTGTACAAATGCGACAGTGGTCGAGAATTACTTGTAGTGCCGGAAGCAATGGAATTTTAAATCATTCATGATGTGCATAGCAAAAGGCTCTTCGCAGTGTCTAAAACGGAGGATCTGTTGAAGAGAGACTTTTATATTCCTAACATCAGAAAACAAATAGAAAAAATCATCACAAACTGTGTATAATGCATTTTATGTGAAAGAAAACGTGGGGAAAATGCAGGTTTACTGAATCCTTTACCTAAAGAGAGCATACCTTTAAGTACGTATCATGTCAACTTTATTGGACCGTTGACATCTACTGACAAGAATTATAATCGCGTTTTGACTATCGTAGATGCATTTACAAAATTTGTATGGTTGTATGCGGTAAAGTCAACTTCAACACAAGATGCATTGCAGAAACTGAGACTTCAACAAGTAAATTTCGGAAATCCCTCCAAAGTGATAACCGATAGAGGTTCAGTTTTCATCTCTAAAGAATTCGAAGAGTACTGCATTCAAGAGAAAATCTATCATGTATTGATCACAGCTGATGTTCTAAGAAGAAAGGGACAGATGGAAAGAATTCTCAAAACTTTGATTCTAGTATTGGCAAAATTGTCGTTGAAAGATTCAACGAAGTGGTACAAGTATGTTGCAGATGTACAAAGGATCTTGAACAGTACTACGTGCAGAAGTACAAAGAATACACCTTTTGAGATCCTCATTGATGTCAAAATGCGAAATTGAGAGGATTTGAAGATTATAGAAATTCTCGAGAAAGAAGAAACAGATAGGTGGATGAAGGATCCGGAAGAAATCAGAGATGAAGCAAGAAAGAATATCCTAAGAATACAAAAAGAGAAGAGAAAGTCATACAACAAGAAAAGGAAGAAAGCACGAGTATACGAAGTTAATGACTTAGTAGCCATACAGCGCACTCAATTCGGAAGTGGTCTGAAGCTTAGACCCACGTTTTTTGGTCCATACCAAATTACGGCAACCAAGGGAAAAGACCGGTACGAAGTGGAAAAATTGGGACACCTAGTCTTACCTCTTCAGCTGCCGACCACATGAAGCCTTGATCTTCAAACCTGAGACTGTAAAGATTTTATATACCATATTATGTTTTTCTGTGTTTGTCTTTCTTTATTGCAGGTAATATCTGATATTGAAAGAGAGAGGGAGGTTTTGAGGAGAAAACCATTCTCAGAACAGCCGAGTTGTAGTGCTGGAGTTAGCTCCGACCACCTGATGGCTCTGCGGTCAGAGGCGACCAGCTGCGGCTTTTGTTTGTACGTAGGGAGAGAGAGTGTTCCGAGAACTAGAACGAGAAGGTGCTGTTCGACCGCGACTTTAAATTAATAACTGCAAGAAGGTAGTTGAGTGAACATTTAAGCTGTTATTACGTGAAGATAGTAACAGGTACTTGCAATGCAGTACATGTAATACATCAGTGTGTATCCAGTTATTGGGAACATTAAACCGTTTTATCCAACTTCGGTTCATCATTTTGTGAAAAGTTGTTTACTTCCTGTAACCCCTACATATATATATATATATATATATATATATATATATATATTATGCTTGGTTTAACTCCATCCAAAGTATCCAAATGTGCTTAATTTATTCAGTAGTCATGGCAAAGACATCGCTTTCAAACTTATTCTTTATTGATAAAAGGATGGATAGCAGGGAAGAGAAAGGCATCGAGCTGCAGGTTGCTGGGATCACACACATATCAGCACCTATCCACACATCTATATGGAAAGAACGCTGTGATGTGCTTGAATACAGCATTAAATTTTATATTTCAGAAGCAAGGTGGACTAACTTTTACAATGTATACTTCTTGAATTCCACCACATAATTAAACTTAGCATACCAAAGGAAAGGGAAAGTCCCTTTTTTTACACGACGCGCGAATCGAAACTAAAAACCCACGGCCATGATAGAGAACTAATCCAGGTATTAAATAAATCCAACAAAAAACCCCAAAATATTTAATTCTCCAAGACTTTCGTAACAATCCCCCCCTTCCTGCCGCAGAAGACTCGACCGGAGTGTAGGAGCCCTTCACACAGGATAGTCGAGACTGCAATGGTTGCCCTAAACAAGGTTTTTTTTTTATTATTATAACATTACCTATGGCTTTTACAATATTATTTATGTAGTTGAAAACGATAAAATAAATTTTACACAGATTGGCACTAGTTGCTTCTTGGATGGTAACATAAAAAAACGTGATCAATGAACTGAAATAACCACAAGTAAAGAATAATAGTTACATTTTAAGCAGCTTATATAATGACACAAATAATTATGATGATGTGTCAAATATTACCATGGTTTATACTGATACGAAAATTTAACAGTAAAATATAAAAGGGAAAATATATAAAACGCTTAGTACAATTACCTTATAAATGAATAAGTAACTTTACAACACACACGCAAAATTTATGATACAACAAATATACTTGGTCACAACTAGTCTTTGATACCTAATAATCATTGGCAACTTCTAGAATGAAAATTTAAAGTTTGTATGAGTTCTCAACCAAAAGTCTTTATACTGAGTCTCTGAACAGAGAATTGTTATGTTTCACCACTTCAATCATATTTAGTACCGTTACTTTAAAATGGTCATTCTCAAATCTTATTTTTATCATTGTATTTCATTGAAATTTCATTGAAATTTCGTTATGTCATACGATAAGCTATTGTATTCTGTAGTAACATCTTCTATTAATTTAGTTCAAGGAATTTTATTGGAGGTTGAATTTACCTTGCATCTTAATTTTGCTACTATAAAGTCTGATTTACTCTCTTACTTTTTTCCATTACGTTGAAGTCTATGTGCTGTGGTTAATAAATGTTTAACATTATATCCCCTCAAAAATCTTCTGAACTGTGATGAAGTGAAAGCAGCATTCCTATCACTTAGTATTTGTTCAGGGATCTGGAAGTTAAATTTTTTTTTCATACAATTTGCGTAAGTTTCGATGGTAACACTTTTGGAAAGCAGTGTTCACACATAACATGTCGCAGAATCAACCACAACATGTGAATTTTTCTTTTAAGTTATAGCAGTTTAATCCAGCCACGGTATCTATTGAAATTAATTCGAAAGGTTTAGTAACTATTGGCAGAGATTCAAGAAGTCCATATTTTTATTGATGAGATTTTTTTTTGTTAAGGTGACGTGTTTCCCAATGATTTACAAAATTAGATATATCAGTAATTATAAATTGCGACACCAGAAAGGAAGGATCTGACGAACGTCAAAATCACATGAAAGGAAGATGAGGTTAGGATTTGCAAATTATTAGAATTTCAGCGCATTTAGACGACACAGGAAGGAGAAACGACATCAGGAGCACTACATAAAAGAAAAGTTATGTAGTGGATTTCTCATTCGGAAAGAGCTTTGTAAGGTTGGAGTTTGCTCAGAATATCGTGTTATGCCTTGAATAAGAAGAAATGCTTACCATCAAGGGTTGGAATTCGGTAGAGGCAGGATCGTAGCCTATCGAGAATGGGGATTATCGTTCTACGGAACAATGGGTTGCTGAATGTCAAACTGAACGGTTTGCAAGATCTCCACACCCTCCTTTGACGAACGCCCAGAAAACAGGCATTGTGAGGTCGGCCCTACAACTACATCACGGACCATTAGTCAGGAAATGGGCATGTTTGCAGCACGCTCAGTATCCGCTCGTACGTGCGACGACGCTTGCACCAGCGTGGACTGTCAGCACGGTGACTATTACTTCGGCTTCCCTTGACAATGTAGCATAGAGAGAGACGGTGACTCTGGTGCGCCAAATGACAAAGCTGGATACCGGAGGGGCACAGTGTCGTCTTTTCAGACGAGTCTCAATTATGCGTGCAGGATTCTGATGGTCGTATATGTATGTGGAGGCTCCGATGAGACTGCTCGTCGCCTGCTTGCATTGGATATCGGCATAGGCTCCTTGAACCAATCCAATGCAACAGCTAATGGGTACATGACACGCACTTCTTTAGTTCTAATCGATTATAATTAGAACGCCGATCTGTACATTTCTGACATCGTACATCTAGTAGTTGTGCCCTATCTTTAAGACCTGCCAAACGCCATCTTCCAACAATATAATGCAATACCACATGTTGCATGTCATGTTCTAACCTTCCTCGATACACAGGGTATTTGATTGTTGCAATGACCCGCCTGATCTCTAGATCTGTCACCCACCGATTGAAAATATTTGGTCACGGGTTGCTGAGAGATTGGCTCGCCACCCCTCAACAGCTAATACCGTTGATGAAGTGTGGCATAAACTTGAAGCAGCATTGAATGAGTTGCCCTTTCTGTCATCCAAGCCCAGTTCGACTCCATACCTAACCGGGTAAGGGTCGTTTTAGCTGCCAGGGGGTGGGAGCTGTTTCTACTAATTTCACACCCCTAAACCCCGTCCAAACTTCCTGCAAATTTAATCATTTTACCTTCATGCTATACTGTTTTTATTAATAAATATCCTTTTTGTATTTGCTTTCCTTCATGTAATTTTAATGGCCAGTAATGTATATGTTTTGGCATTGAGACTGAAAAAATCAACTACTAGAAAAGAAGATATTGGAAAGATAACATATCAACAAGCATTTCTACCACATTAATAAAAATTCAATTTTTCATTCGTATATATATTTTGGTGGAACCCCGTTTTCTTCTATCGTCGTTCATTGTCCCTTTGTTTATTATAGAGGGCCAAAAAAGCAATTCAATATATTTAATGCTAAAGTTTTATTGTTTTATTGTTATGATATCATCTTAATTTCTTGTCACTTTATAATACACCACGCAAACTTGAGAACTTAAAACCTCAACCCATTTATCAACCTCAACCCCACTATATGGCTTTAAGAAAATTAGGGCTCGAACACTCGGCTCATTTGAAGCATCGCTAGCCACGAAATCACGAACATAATCATTTGGCTACCACAGACACTATTTCAATCCAATAAGATAATATTATCGTTCTTGAAAAGTGTAAAAGCTATGTAAAGTTGTTCACATATTTAAAAACCAGAAAAATTGTTGCGCACAACAAATTTTTTCTCTCTATATTCTTCATTTATTCGTAAAGATATATTTCAATCTGTTTCCAACAAAAGCAGTTTTTTAAATATATATATATATATATGGTCACGTAAGCATAATATATGGTCACGTAAGCATAATATATGGTCACGTAAAAATAATATATGGTCACGTAAGTGTGCATTGTATTTTATCATAAAAATTTGAACAATTTTCCTTCTGTTATAATGCATAGCTTTAAAAAAAATCAAATTTCTCTTCTCTCCTCTCTTCAAAAGTTATGCAACACGCATTTACTAATGCATGAAAATGGCAATTTATTTAAAAATCTGTGCAAGCGTCTATTCTCAAAATCTATCTACGTAAATATAGTTTATATTTTTTAAGGATAATATATTGAATAAGTATATATAGTTTTGTCAATATAATTAAAAAATGTTACTTTTAAGGTTTTAAATATAATATAAATAGATTATCTACAACAGTAACATAATACACATATGAAGCAAACACATTCAAATGACAATTTTTCAAAGCTATATGATAACAAAATACCAACAAATGTAAATGATATTAAAAAAAAGTAATAAAAAATTATAATTCCTTCAAAATTCTCATTTTTGCTTTCTACTTACACTATCATATTACAGAATAATGTTATGCACTTTAATTGAATAGCAAGAAAAGCTTAATAATATTAGTATTATAATTTCAAGCAAACAGAATAACTGAAATTTTATATTTATACAATTTTATGTGCTTTCCTCTTTTCCTGTGCTTCTAGAATCAAAGCTGGGTTACGAATGGACATCAATCTGGGATATCATGGATCCACAAGTTTGGGTAATAGAATTAAAATAAATAGAATTAAAATAAAATAATTCCTTTTTTTTTTTTTTTTTTTTTTGTTGTTATATTATTATCCAAAAAACAATTTACCTTATATATATATATATATATATATATATATAAATAAATAAAATTTTGTGGCTTTTTTCTGTCCACATAACAAAAAGGCAATATTTCATTTCTTTGTAGTTGACCCTAAATTTGATAGAAATAATAATGATGATTTTTATTTACCATTATCTTTCCAAATCTATCGACATTCCAAAGACGAAAAAAAAATTGAATTTAAAATAGCACAAAAAAACGAAGGGTTTCTTCTTTTTTTAGAAATTGTATTTGAAGTAATTTTTAAACAATGTGAAATACCACACAGATATCTATATAGCAAGCTTGACAAATTTTCTACGAATATTACGAGAACATAAATAAAACTTTAAAAGAGAAAAATCCTGGGATAGCAACTAATTTCAAAAAGTCTTATTCCGTGTCTTACATCTTCATTTATTAATGTAGTACAGGGGCAGGTACTATGTAGCCTTCCACACTGAGACGGGACTTTTAATTTTCCTTCCCCCTTTTCCTAGTTTATGTTGCTGACTACTCAAATTACAAACAGCGAAATAAATAAAACAAAAATGTTAAAATATTTATTTAAGAGAACATGGAAAATAATTCGAGATAAAAACCATCGTTTTTAAAAACAACGTTTTTATATGGTGGCAAAGTTTATTAAAAAAAGTTATTGAAATATTAGTTAAAACTGGTCCCAAATATCTA
Organism: Nephila pilipes; assembly: GCA_019974015.1. Lineage (NCBI taxonomy): Eukaryota > Metazoa > Arthropoda > Arachnida > Araneae > Nephilidae > Nephila > Nephila pilipes. Next base: position 522,264 of record BMAW01016158.1, read on the forward strand.
AATATTGCATTGTTAGGCAAGTAAGAACGATTCCCAAAATTTCAGAGCTCTAGCTTGATGGGAAGTTGGTTAAATTAACAATAGAAAATTTGTAACACACTGATACACACACAGACAGACAGACACCAAGTGAAATACATAAAAAAGTTAAAACTAACTAAAATTAATTAATTCATCCGGTAAATTAAATGGTTGGAATGCAGTTTAACCCAACCACCCTTGGCGACAAGAATTATCTGGCAGTATTTTGCCAAATGTGGCTACCTTGGTCCGTTTTACGGACTTAACGTTCAGTCAAACAAAAAAATCACCAAGTTTGGTGCCAATTTTTGAAATCGCGCCAAGTGGTTAGTCTAAACTGCATTATTAAAAAAATATTAATTAAAACTTGTCACAAATGTCTAATTATTGCATCGTTAGATGAGTAAGAACGATTCCCAAAGTTTCAGAGCTCTAGCTTGATGGGAAGTTGGTTAAATTAACGATTGAAAATTTGATGACACACACTAAGTGAAATACATAAAAACGTTTTAAAATGTAAGGTTCCTCTGGAATCTTTTTTTTTTTTTTTCGAACATTCAATGTACGTTTATGATCAATTTAGTGCACCTGATGTGAGTTATCAGATTTTTAATAAAAGCTTAAAAATACTTGCAAAAATCCGAAAATAAAAATAACTCAAGAAAAACTTTCCTTTTTTAATACTCTTTCAAATGCACTTCGTTCTATGCAATTAATATAAATATTCTAGATATAAGAGCGATATTTGGAAATTCCGCAGGATTAACATTATGCATGGAAATTCGTGGTAGCGTGTTGAAGGAAGCTTTAATGATTTAGACTGAGCGGGTGTTTCTTACTTTACTACTTAGATGTACATTGAGACTCGGATGTGGACTGTTTCCTAGCTATTTAAGATCAAATGTAATATTTAATGTTATGCAATATAAGCTTAGAATAATATAAGAGCTAAGTTTTTAGATCCCTCCCCTTTTTTTTCTCCTCTAAAAGTATTTTATTAGAAAGACCAAAGATAAGTTCGAAAATGTATATATATTTTTTCTTCCCTTTCACAGGTTTAAAAAGTGTTCAAGGCAATGCCAGATAAGGGTGTTCAAAAAGCAGGAACACTCAACAAATTTTTTTTGGGGGAAAAAAACTAATCTTTGCCTTTATTTAACTTAATGCCTTGTACAAAAAATTTTTGCACGTATTAAAAATAGAATAATCTCTGGAATTCATTGCTAATCAAAGAGACTTTAAAAAGTTATAATTTGAAATACATTTTCTTCCTCCATAAAATAAGTGATAACTCATTATAAACTATTTGTGCTTCATTTTGCATAGGCTTATCAATGTACACACAACTTATTTTACGATATCTTAATTGCAGATTATAATTTTTTTCAATGTAATTGTTCAATTTGAGAATCCATGCAATGTTATTAAAGCAATGTTAATAAAGCTCGATTTATTTTTCAATATTTAATCAATCTGAACAAATAAATTGCATTATAGCTCCAGAAATACAATAAATTAGTTATAATCTTATGGAATTCTGTTATTACAAATCAAATAAATTTCTAACTCTCCCCAAACTACTGAGTAAAACTGTAATGCTCTACTTTAAGAGACAATTTAGGAAATGTTTTGATTAAATGCCATTCAGTAGAAAGATCAATAAAATGAGATACGCCAGTATCCATCACATGTTAAAACAACGAAAATCGCCAGCTGGTGTTTTGTGACTTTATTCCTGGCAATTTTTCTTCCATTATCTGCCAAACTAAGAATGTTCCACCCCTATCTGAGCTTTCAACAGCCCCCAAGTAGCTCTTAGGCCATTCATTTTATTTCCCCTCGACGGTCCACACCATACCACGGTAACTCGTTCATTGGCACGTAATAGAACAACATACTGCTTCTGGCATCCGTTTATCATAGGTCTAGGAGATCATTAAGCAAACCGCACAGTAGTCTGAGTATCTGGTATATCGATTGGAGGTGCGGAAGCCGTAAAAATACGACAGTCACCCATTAGAAAGGTCAATAATGTCGTTTCTTTGCCGGTCACGAAGACGGTCACTTATCTGATTGACAGACCATGAGACGGTTTTCGCCATGGGGGCAAGCAGATCCTTGTCAATTGACAATTATCACCACCAAAGGTAATCTCGTTTTTCTTTTTTTTTCTCCTTAGGGAGGAGGATAATCTGATTGGTAGGCGGTCTGTGCCAAGAGTTGTAAAAAAGGGGAGCTTTTGCGATTAGAAAGTACTAAGGATATTTTAAGTGGTTTGCAACATTCCTGAACTTTGGGTGTTACATAACCTTTGACCGCATTGTATGTCGCTATGCAAATAATAAGACTCAGAGGCGTTAACTATACATCTCTTAAGACCCTGTACTTTTTACGGTTGGAAGTTATCTACATTGTTTTGCATATTAAAGTTTGTTACATTAACATTAAAATTCATTGAGGAAACTTATATTTGTACGGATTAGACATAAGAAAACTGGTAAATTTTCACAGCAGGCTCTTACTTTTGTCAATAACTGCTGACAAATTATGAATGAAAGCTTATTTTCTTCGTGTTACGGAAATAACCTGTAAAATCACCAGAATTCTTAAAAGAATAATGAAATACACAGTGTATATTGAATTTAACTCTTCCGATAAAGCAATTGGCCGCGGTTGCTTAGTGATCATAATTGCGGACTCGCGGCCGACGTTTTCCGTCGAGTCGCGAATTCGAACCTTGATGCCACTGAAGATCCGCCGTGTAGCCGGGGTTAATGAACGTAAAATCTGTCGAGGCTCAAAGTCCTCCCATTGGCGTGTTGTAGATATTAGGAGACAGGGTGTCAATTAGGTGTCGTCCTCGTCACTTGACCGAGGTTCAAAATTACGAGGTCCGTCGCCAATAGCCCTTGTGTTGCTTCTAGTGCAACATTAATAAAACCAACCAACCGAAAAAGCAAAATTTTAAAAGATACGCTTTTGATTCTTGTCCCCCTTTCCTCCCTTCTTTTTTTTTCCGAATTTTTCCTTTCTAATGTAAAAAACTATTTTGCATCGCATTAGCAGAGGTATTCAACCTTTTAAACTTCAGGGAATCCTTTGAGCTTACTATTTTCTTGAAGGAACCCGTTGATCAAAGAGAATATAAAAATAGGATATCAAAGCATCAACCTACTCAAATTTACAAAATTATTATTGTATCTCTATTTTATCAAAACAGAAACGTCTTAATAAGAAAATGAATGGTAAGGTAACTAATAGGTATTTGGGGTGGGGCATCTAAAATATTCTATAAATGTCTTAGAAATATTTATAGAATATTTTTAACCACCCTATATTTGTTTATTCTTCATAAAAAATATTCTATAGTAATAAACAAAAGTAACAATATTTTAATTGTAACAAATTAATAAAAAGAAAGAAAGAAAGAATGACTTGGCTGTGATTGTTTTTCATTGCAAAGTATTTTTACGTCTGGAATAATTGTTGAAATCTGCAAACTAATGTCATCTTCAGCATCCAATTTGTTTTCAAGATTTTTGCATACATATTTTGAAACATATGAAATTAGATGTTTCACAGGTGGCCGCGGTAGCCTAGTGGTCATGGTCTCGGATATGTGGCCAGCGGTTTTCGTTCAGTTGTGGGTTCGAGCCTTGACCGGTGAAGACCCATTGTGTAAGCAGGGATGATGCACGTTAAATCTGTCGGGGTCCAAAGTCCTCCCGGTGGCGTGGTGTGGAAGTTAGGAGAGGGGAGGCAGCTCAGGTGTCGTCCTCGTTACTTAACCGAGGTTCAAAACTACAAGGTCCGTCGCCAATAGCCCTAGTGTTGCTTCTAGTGCGACGTTAATAAAAATCAGATGTTTCACAGATCTTTTGGAAATTTCAGGGTATTCTTTTCTAGTGTCACTCCAAAAATGCATAATATCAGCTTGACTAAAATTTAGTTTCAATTGAGTGTCAGTCGATATATCAACTTCTCGGTCTCTTTCTTTTATTGGGAGTTTGGAGGCGTCACAATCTTGAGAAGGAGTTTGGATCCAAGATAATTTTTCTTTTTGAATAAGGAAATATTCAAGAAACGTTTTTTGCAGATCTGATTAATGTTGAGCCTAACTAATTCTTACATTTTATCAGGATTAGCGTTACCGTCTACTAAAATATAATACAAATTAAGAAAGCATTCAATATTATTTTTCAAAATGCAATCTGCCCAAAATTTCAATTTTAAAAGAGTGGCGTCAATTTTACTTTATACCTTGAAACAAGTGGACAAATAAGTGAGCGAATCTTCACCTAAGCCAAAGAATGGAGACTGATATGTGACCTAATGTGTCTCGGTTAATGTATTTGAAACACTTTTTTGAAATTTAACATTTTATTCACAAAGTATTTATTTATGTTTAATTTTACAAACAAATTCCTTTAAGAATTCGATCTTTTATAAAAATTAAAAAATTTTACTAAAATTTTGGTGCTTTGATTAAACAAATAGCAATCCCTTGCGGAACCCCTGTCAAAGTTCCAGGGAACCTAGTTTGAAGACCTCTGCATTAGAGGATTCAGAACAGAAATATAGAAAATTCACAGAGCTACTTTTCAAATAACACAAGTTATAAGTTAATTCATTACTTACGAGCATTTTATGCACCAGCCTAAAATGAGTATAATCTCCAGTCGCACAAAGTCATGAAAATAATTTTAAATACTTTGGTAACAATATTTCAATTTTTCTTATTTATTTGACATAAACACAATATTGAGAATCAAGACATACATGCATGAAATAAAATCGTTCGAAATATGTGTGTAGAAACTCCCTTCCTCCACACATCCAACACTGGTGAAAATTCGTTCAGATTCTGCAACACATTAATAGCTTGATAAAACTATATCTTAAACAACGAATCACTGTCTTTCGATTTTTTCTCCTAGTAAATTAGTTTCCAGAAAAACTTTAAAATATGTTCTTTTTTTTTTATCCATTTTATTGCTTATTTTAAGTAGAAAGAATGTATAATACACCGCTGTTTGTCGCCAAGTGTTTTCATTAAGAATTTGCAACGCATCCTGCTGAAATCTATCTTCAAGATAGATTCATTCCAACATATAGCTTATTTCGGATGCTGAATAATTACTGTCAATCGCCAAGCGAGACCTACAGGGCGCGAAAGCGGCAAATCTTACTAGTGCTTACCCACCAATAGAAATGCGAGTTTGTTTACTGCGTAACTCAGTGGATGAAATCTCGAAAGACTTGCTATCATACCAACATTTTTACCCAAAGAAGATTATAAAATCGTAAAAAGTGTTTTCGCTAATGACTTTCAATTTGAGATGTTTTCTGTTGCGTTGTTTTCACATTCACTCTTTGGAAAATACTGACTATAATGATTCCTAAAACAGGGGATCCGTGTGCTTTTTTATTCTCCTTTAAATCGTATGAATTCACAACAGATTTCATGGATTTGAATGAGATTGTGCATTTATTTTAATACAAGCTAACAGAGAATAACAGTCTAAATTTTTTAAATGTGTTCTACACAATCGAACGGTTGAAAACATTCATATCTGCAGTTTATCAGCTCACTTATATACGCAAAAAAATGGCTAAAACTTCAATTTACTTGACATGTTCTCAGTTTTAGCGTTCCAAATAATTGATATAACATACTATTAGTTAAATGCTTTGTTTAACTATTGCAAAAAGAAGTGTAAAAAACAAAATTCGTAGAGCAGAAAAGGAGGAAGAGAGTGTTTTACCAACATTGTATTTGTGTTTGGTTTTAATATATACACTACTGGAAAAATAATTATTTATACACTCTAATATTTTTAACTTTTAACGAAATAAAAGCAGTTTTTGACAAAAATAGTTTTTATACAATATATTTACCGTACGTCTTAGATTAAACGCTTACAAACTGATAAAGTTAAATAATAAGTTTTTAACTGTAAAAATTTAAAAGTTCCTTGCAAAAAAAGTATTTGAACACTTCCTCAGAAAGATACCTACTGCGTTTATAGTGTTAATGGTTAAAAGGATTATTTGCACAATAGCCGTAAATAATTGACGGTGTATAATTTTTGAATTCTGGCATTTTATCTACATTGTTCTTGGAAAAAATTGAGAATAGCACCTAAAACTAGAGATGTATTTCTAGACATGAGAAATCGTATCACTGAGCTCCATAAAATGGGAAATCAGACCGAGAAATTGAAAAGAATATTAAATTTTTATTTACTACTGTTATATACACAGTGAGAAAATATGAAGAAATTGGATGCATCGAAAATAAACACAAACCAGGACGTCTCAGTAAATGAACGATGAGAGTGAAAAGAAGTGTTGTTCAGACAGCTTTGAAAAATCGTATGGGTTCAGCTCAATCATTTGCTGAAGACCTTGTAACATCTTCTGTTGTCAGAGTTAACACCTCAAACAATAAATGTTCTCCTCAACGCAGGTGTGGGTTCTCCACAATGCAATAAATGTTCTCCACAATGCCATTCATAAGTAAAAAAACAGGAGAAAACTCCTGAAGTTTGCTTCGGCCTACAAAAATACATCAATGGATTTTTGAAAAACAATGATTTTTTTCTGATGAGAAAAGTTTCAAATATTCTCTCCATCAAGCATTTGAAAAATTTGGTGTAAAAATAAAACTGCTTTAGACCCAAAATATATACTCACAAATCTGAAGCATGGTGGGGGAAATGTTGTGATTTTGAGGTGCGTGGCTTCTAATGGAGTTGAAAAAATTTGGGTTTCATAGATTATAATGAAAGCTTTTTAACGCATATTGATGTGTTGCATCTAACTTAGCTAGGCTAGGAAATTAGGCTTAGAGCAAACTTTTCACTTCCAGTAGGATAACGACTCAAAGCATACTGTCATGATCACCAGGACATAGTTACTTTACAATGCTCGAAGGCGACTAGTAACTACTTCATAATCCCCAGACCTAATTACAATAGAAAATTTAAGAACTATATATTGGATGTACAAATTCGAAACAAACATATCACTAGTAAAAACACTTTAAAAGAAGCTTTCATTGAAGCATGCCTAACACGGACCCATCCGTCACAGAAAAATTAGTGGTACTACGTTATAATGTCTTGAAGTAGTCATTAAAGCTAAAGGACTTAGCACAAAGTATAAATTTGTTTTATTTAACTTTTTTTTTTTAATTATACCACACAAATGAAGAGTACAAATACTTTTTTACTTTATGTTTTCGTGCATTTGGGTACTGAAATATAAAATAATTCATTATTATTATTTTGTTTTCATGTTATTATAATACATTAAATTAATGTATTACATTATTGTGCTTAAATATTTAATTTTACTTTATTATGGTTTATGAAAATAAAGTGCACAAATCATTATTTTGCCAACTGTAGGTAAAGCAGGTGAGAGGGCATTCCTACTCCAAACCCGTAGTGCGCCATGTGCGGAGCGGGAGGTTGACCTCTCGAAATATGTAGGTAAAGCAATTTATCAACTCAAGGGATGTTCATTTATTTAGATTTTTTTTTCTTTTTAATTTTTTCATTATAAATATTTATAAAAAAAATTTAAGTATTTATTTTAAAAATTTAACCAGTGTAGACAGGTTTATCTTCTTATCTAATATCCTCTGACAGAGGGTCCATCTAGAAAATTTTATAATGCAATCTGCTAAAATAACGTTAAAGTTTAAGAGTGTTTTAATTATTTAATTAAGGAGTAGAATTCTTTTTTTATATATACATTCGTCTTTGGATACAGTACGTGTGAAAATATTTATACGCAAAATCATCCAATATTTTAATATTTAAACTGACGTATTATTTAAAATTGTGTCATACTCTATTAAAAAAAAAAAAACATATCGCCGTAAAACACATGTACAACATTTTTTGCAAAACAAATAAAAATGCTTTGCATAGATCGAAAAATAAAGATGATTAGGATTCGAAATATACTTGTCCCATTCCCGTTCTACTTGAAATACCTCTTAATATAAAGAAAGGTTACTTAGAAAAGTAAACTACTGCTGTTTATTTCAATTTATTTAAAGCTACTTTCAATATAAATCTTATGAAAGCACCAAAATATTATTCGTAATTAAAATACATAATACTCGCTAAAAAAAGAATAGCTTGTTTGAAATAAAAGCAACCGAGGAAAAAATTTATATTAAAAAAATTCATATTGTATTTGATGCCAAAAAACCGAGTGTCTTTTAACAGAATTGCACAGTTTAATGTTGGTAGGAGACATCAATATAATTTTTTAAAAAAACTTGAAGATATATTGATAAAGGTGTAAATACGAAGGCGAATTAATCGAAGTAAGCCTTATTTCCTAATATGAATGATAGTTATAAATTATTCCCAATAACTAGAAACAAATTTAAAATGATTGGACGTAAAACATAGCACGAAAGTCATAGAATCAAACCCATCGGATCTGAGCGAGGAATTAAATAATAGTAATAAATTGCTTTTTCGTGATTTCTATGTTAGATTGAGGAAGGTAAAAAAAAATTCTTTTCCCGACAGTAAAAGAAATATTAATTGAATCTCGATGTCAAAAGATGATCAGTTAATCGGTGTTTTTTGCTATTTTTTTATTACTATTATTTAATTCACGTGGACATTTTTTTGCTTCGTGGTTTTCGGAAGTAAGTTATCTAAATAGAAAAAATCTAAATATACATGTTTATAGACGTAATAAATATGTATCTAATAAACAGATGTTTAAATCCTTTCAATAACATGCAGACTTTTTCTGAACATAGAAGAAATTAATACAGCATCGTAGCAAAAAAATGAGAGATTGAATAGTGCTATGTTTCCGTTTAAATAACGATTTTTATTTCCATCAGTTCTATACGTATTATTTCTAAAAACCGTAGCTGTCTCATTATTTTTAATATATTTGTATCTTAGAATAAATAATGTTGATGAATATCGACTAATTGCTAATGAAAAAATTTACAATGTACAGAAAATAAGTAAATGGACTAAACGTAATTAATCAAAATTAATTACCTATTTTGTTTCAAAATATATCCTACAAATTAACTCTTTTCTTCAGGATAGAGGCTTTAAAACTTTCTGCTTAGTATTATTTGGGTATATGGTTGATGTGTATTTGATGTTTAACAAAAATAACGCAGATTATTTTAAATGTTTTTTTCTGCCTTTTTAATGGCCGCCGTAGCCTAGTGGTCATGGCTGCGGACTCGTGGCTGGCGGTTTTTGTCGTGTCGTGGGTCCAAACCTTGATGCCACTAAAGACCTGCCGTATAGTCGGGGCTGAAGCACGTTAAATCTGTCGAGGCTCAAAGTTCTCCCGTTAATTTGGTGAGGAAATTAGTAGAGATGAGAGGTGCTAGCTCAAGTGTTGTCCTCGTCACTTGACCGAGGTTCAAAACTACGAGGTCCGCCACCAATAGTCCTCATGTTGCTTCTAGTGTAACTTTAATAAAACCAATCTAATCCAATTCTGCTATTTTATGCTAAAAATATAATTTTTATTTAAGGGATTTTATTTTATTCAGAAAAAAAGGAACAAAATTTTAAAAAAAAACATGCACACCTTGAAAAAAGTTTTGGGGAAAGGGGATATACTAACAGGATTGACAAAAAGTGATTTTAGACGAACAGTTTCTAAATAATACCTTCAGTTCAAAATTGTTATTGAAAAATAATTAGCAAAAAACTTACATGAAAATTCTGCATACAACTGAATTAAATCCAACAAGATTATATAGATTAACTGACAAGGAGATGGTACCTGAAATAATGTATAATTTTAATAATCATATATATATATATATATATATATATATATAAGAGGTGTGGATATTAAATAACGAGACTTAGACGCTGCTATAGAAGAAGTACGCATGCGGCAAACACCAGTGATTGGCAGCTGTTTAAGTCATGCCTTCACTTTCGAATGTAGAGCCTCTTGCTTCTGTAAGAAAGTCCGTATTGCTGTAGCCTTCGTTCATATTAGAGGTTTGTTGTTGTTGTTGTTGTTGTAGTTTCTCCAGAAATATGATGATTGTAACAATGGAGTAACGTTTTGTTGTGAAATTTCACATGAAACTTTTCACCTGAAAAACCACTACTGAAACTTATGATTTATTTAAAGAAGTGAGTGGCAATGAATTTTTTCTAACATGTGCGTTTTTTTGAGTGGTCTAAACGTTTTCAAGATGTCCGAGAAAATGTTGAAGATGATTCACGGCCGACTCGATCTTCCACATCAAAAACGGATGAATCAGTAATCGAAAATATCGAAAGAATCAGTAATCTGGTTCGATATGAGCATCGATTAATTATTTATGCGATTGCTGTGACTGTAAGTATCGACAAAGACTCCACTCGGCAAATTTTACATAACAATTTTAAAATGCAAAAAGTGTGTGCCAAAATGGTGCCTGAAATCCTCTCGTTTGGACAATAAGAAGTTCGCAAAAATGTTTGCACTGACTCTTTGATTAATGCCATTAAAATGCCAAACTTATTGGAAAGGATAACAACGGGAGGCGAATCGTAGTTTTTTACTGATGATCCTGAAACGAATCGCCAATCCATGCACTAGAAGAGCGCATCTTCACCGACAGCCAAAAAGCTCGAATGAGTAAATCAAAATTAAAAGCAATGATGATTTTTTTTCCGATATTCATGAGATTGTGTACCTTCATTGGGTTCCTGAAGGTCAAACTATTAATCAATATTTATACCTTCACGTTCTTGATGAGCTCTGTGAAAGAATAAGGGGGAAACTACCCTAATTGTGGAATGGCAAGTCTTGACATTGTCTGTGAAACTTCTTGTCATTGTCTGTCAAGAGGTTTCATGGGCAAGTATTGTATTCCAGTGTTGGACAGCCTTATTCGCTGGATCTTGCGCTATGCGACTTTTATCTGTTTCCTGAGGTAAAATGTGCAATAAAAGGAATAGATAGGCACTATTTTATCAATGATATTTTCCTAGACTACACTGAATGCTTCTCCCTCTTGTGTAAACGATGCAAAATTCCATTTTTAATTAATTACTTTTTCGAACAGGTACACATCTTAATGGCTTTAAATTTATAATACAACTAACTCGTTACTTCCTTAAATATTACAATGAAAACATATTGTGTGCTCTTAAGTCGTGGCACAATAAGTCGTGGCAACTTTAAATAATTGAATTATAAATGTATAATTGTTATGAGAGAGGGAGAGAGATACATCGATGTTAGCGGCGAATTCAACTCTCGTTCATTTATCTTCGTAAACAGGAAGGAAAGTGACAGAAGATTTACCCTGTTTGTTTCTTCAAGGAAGTTAAAGTGAGGATTATACAGATTATGAGGTAACATGTGTAGGGATGTTTAGGTATTTTATATGTAGTCTGGGTGGCTAGTGGAGAATATTCCTATTAGTTCATAGCGTAGGAAATGCCAATCTAAGCATTTTTGGAGATCGCATGATCACATACATTATAAGATTAAAAAGAATGGTATCATAAATAACAATGAACGCATTACTATGGCAGTTTAAATATTGGATAAATTAGGAAATATTAATTAGATTTAAAGGAAATCATTACAGATGTATACACATATATAGTAAAATGTATCGTTTAATAGTAGATATAACAATATTGTATATTAACTATTACCTAAAAATATCGAAATTATACTTGAATAATTACTATTCAAATTATAAATTTCTTTAAAATAATTCGATTTTAAGTACTACGATTCAAAATGGACAATAAAATATAAGAAACGTAAATCAAAGACATAGAAAGATCCCCCCCCCTTCCTGAAAATTGGTATCAGTTAAGCAGATAAAAAAAAACAATGAAATAAAGTAATAAAAATTTGTTGCGTCAGGCTTTGAACTTGAAATGCGAGTTAAAAGAAAAAGGGATAAATCTAGAAAATAGCTGCATATATTTAATTTCCTTAGAAAGAAAAGAATGGAAACACAGCACCACCACCAAGATACAAAGTCACATGTATTACTGTTGATACAGCAGAAAATATTTTTTAAAAAAATCAGAAATCCATCTTTAAATTAAATGGCATTTACTGAAATTCAAGTTAAAGACATCTCAAATGTGAAGGAGAGATCAATGAACAATGACTCGCCGTCGAGTAATAGTCATCTACAGGGTGATTACAATTTAAAGTTGCTCTTTCAAAAGGGTGTAAAAGAAGAAAAAAGAACCATTGGTCAGAAGGACCTGATATTTCATCTGAGTATGCGTAAAACAATGGGAATTTGTTTCGCGAAAAAAAAGTTATTCAAAAGTGAACCGATAGATGGCGCTGTACTTGTCATATGAGGCTAAAAAACATTTGCTATTAAAAATTTGCGAATTTTAAGATGCTAATTAAAAGACGTGACATGCGCACCAAATATTATACATGTGATAAGAAGGCGGAGAGCATGCAGTTCCTGTTACTCTGCGTCTGAGAAATGATTTATTGGTTTTATTAACGTCGCATTAGAAGCAACACGAGGTCTGGTGACAGAGCTCGTAATTTTGAACCTCGGTCAAAAGACGAGGACGACACCTGAGCTGGCACCTCCCTCTCCAAACTTCCACACCACGCTCACCGTGAGTCCGTGACCATAACCACTAGGCTACCATGACCCTAAGTCTGAGAAAGTATTTATTATTCTATTATTGAAGAATTGGGCTCTCCTAGTGAAACTTTTTTTACAAGAATGATGACTGTGGGGCAATTTCATTGAAGAAATTCCAAATAACTATTTAAGGGTATAAAAAAACGACTCTGATCTGATAACTGCATTCGGCCTGAAGAAAATGATTGATAAATTCGAAGAGAAAGGTTCATTTGACTTGAATTGTGGTAGAGGGAAGAAATCGATTGATTCGACGTCAGTGGAGAATGTGGCTTCAGCATTGTAGAAAGCGTCAAGCAGTGTTTGGGAACGAAGGGAATTGCTCAAACTTTAGACATTCCTGTCAACACGATTCATCAAGTCTTACGAAACATTCTGCAATGCTAACCATTCAAAATTACGCATGTTCAGGGGTTAATTCCTGCTGACTTGCCAAAACGAGAAGCTTTAGCCCTGCAATTTCTTGATTGAATGGAAGTTCTCGAAGCTCGAACGGACTGGAATGAATTTCTTGCATGGCCATGGAATATTTTCTGGACAGAGGAAAGCCATTTTATAATAGTTTTATCCCTTGTAACAAGTACGGATTTCTTTTAGAACAAGATTAATAAGAGATTTAATTTTTTTATGAGATATAGTTCTATTAATTTTTAATTATTTGTAATTAGTCAAAATAACTTTAATTAAAACATCCGAGTCTATGGAGTAAAATAAATCTTCAAAGTCATAACTATAAATAGAGTAAATTTTTTACTTTCAGTATAGGTAATAATTTCGTAACTATTTATAATGATAGCTCTCTTATGAAAACTGTCAATAGTATTTTGTAAAATCTTTTGTAGAAGTTTCCAGCTATAGTAATATAAGTTTTTGAACCATTAGTCACAGTTCTAAATTTACTAGAAACTTAATGAAATTTAGGAATTAAAAGTAAGAGAGAAAATTGATTAAATTCAAAGTTTATCCTGTTTTTTTGTGCAAAGTTTTAATTCTATTAGTTATTTCCCTATCTCAATTACTAACCTTAATAAAGCCATTATTATTAAATGCTTATGCGTCAATTCAACATAAAGTTTCTTATAAATAATCGCATAATTTCCTGGTACTTTATCAACGTTACAAATAATGAATTTATTTTGTAACTTTTTAACAGAGCTTTTTAATTCTCTAATATTAATGTGCTATCATTTACCTTAAAATTTAAGTATTTTAATTCTTCATTAATATAAAATTTTCATTCTGTAAGAACTTCAATAAGTAAACTATACTTAATTACTAACTTTGTTAAGAAATTATCAATATCTTTATTAGAGAGAGAGAGTTTTTTCTTTCATAAAATTATTACGGTTAGAAGTAATAATTATAAAACCAGTACTTTTATATATATATTCATAATTAATCTCAAATTTTTATCCCTAACAATATTTAGATTACCAGTATTCACATGTTCATATTTTTCATTAATAAACTCTTTATAATGATTCAATCCTTTATAATCAATTACATTCATAATAACTCTGAAATTCTTTACAATTATTATAGTTATGTAACACATGTTCCATATTTTTATGAAATTTAAAAGATTTTTAATCTTAATATTATTAATAGGAAGAAAGTTTATATGCTTATTAAGAATAATGTTCAAATTTAATTTATCAAAAGATTTATTTATGAATCACAAAAATAATCCATATTTTCATGATCATTTTTATCAATATCAATTTTATAATTATTAGTTAGATAGTTACACACAGACACAGACAGACAGACAGACGCACACACACACACTATATATATATATATATATATATATATATATATATTCCAAAAAATCGACTGGGTAATATTAAATTCCCACTACAGAGGCATAATGTAGCACTTAGAGGCACTTGATAAAAGCATAGGCCAAAAAATGAATTGTGCGTATACATTATGGGACGAAGCAGAAAAAGGTTTCATTGACAGAAAGGCGTTAGTTGGCCATGGCGAAGAACAACAATCCAAAGTCCTTAGTAAAGGATATGACCTCCACTAACTGTAATGGTTGTATGACACCGTCTGTTCATTCTCAATACCAAATTATCCAACCGTTTTTGAGGAAAGATTTGCTACTCTTTAAGGAGCATGTGTTTCAGCTGTCTGCTGTTCTGCGGAAGATACGATCTTGCCCTTAGGGGTCTCCCCAAAGCATCCCACACATATTCAATTGGATTTAAATCAGGAGAGCATGCTGGCTAATCCATTATGCAAATATCCTCACTTTCTAGAAGTTCCTGAAAAACAGAGATCCTCTGTAGACGTGCATTGTCTTCCACAAAAATAAAGTCTTGACCAATGGCACCTCGAAACAAAAGCACGTGTGGGATAATAATTTCATAGCACTAACGATATCCAGTAAGTTAGTTGATGTTGATAATATGGAGCTCCATTCGTCCATTCAACATCATTCCTCCCCACACAAGCATGCCTGACCATCAGGACCATCCCTGACTGTCTCTATCGCTGGTGTTAATGGGATGAAACTATGTCCCTCCCTCCCTCCATATCAAATGGCTCTGAGAATCATTGCTCAGAATGAAACAATTCTCACCTGTAAACAGAACGTGACTCCATTGATGAGATGTCCAGTCTTTGTATTCTTGACACCACTGTAAGTGATGCCGCCGATGGGCTTCTATGAATGGTATGGAGCGTTTAGGACGACGGACGAATGGGCTACCTTTATGCAAACGTCTATCCACAGTAAACCGTGATATCTGTCGTCCGGTTGCCGTATACAGCTGCTGAGAAATACTGTCAGATGTTTGATTCCTGTCTTTTTTGTTTGCAGAATGATACACCGGTCATCATGGGCCATTGTTTTTTTCGATCGACCTCCGCTATCATTTTTTTTACAGCTGCAACTGTTGTGGAAAATACCGTAACCAATGTAACCATCTTGCCTCAACGCAAGAGGGAGCTGCTCTCCATCATAACGATATTACTTTTAATAAGCTATCTGGCACTTCTTTGTTTGTTCTTGTACAGGAAAGATGTAATTCGTTTCGGGTCGATTTAATCGGCCAAATTTATGGATGTTTCTTTATTAAATATTTTAAAATTTAACTGCGTATGGATTTAGTGAGTGTCAGTGTCCGTTACTGGAACTATTAGTTATAGATAGTTAGCTAATTACTATTTTTTCTTCAACTGTCATTTGAAAGGCTTTCTACTATCTTTAAACTCCACTTTTGTCAGTTCCAAACTTTTGTTCAACACTCGTCAGACTGCGCCTTTATTCGAGCTTCCAGATGAATCTACCATGTGCAAAAGCATCCTGATAGTTTCTTGTTGTCATTATGAACGTAGAATTTCACTTTCAGTAGGGGGAAATGTCTAGAAATGCGTCCTCCCTCCTCCATTTTAAGTTGCTTTGGCATTTAGCGCGCGTATTCTACGCTTTTGTGTGCCGTTACGTCCCCTCTGATGTCATAGTGCTGATATTTGCATATGTGCATCATGTTTCTACTGTATATTGCCATTTCACAGCACTGATAACAAAAAGTTTTTTTCTATAATTTCATGGTTATATGTTGAAAAATGCATTTGTTGCACACTACTATATATATATGGTTATCTCTAGTGTTTGACGCCCGCCTGTAGAGGGTGTCTTGTAAGGATCTAGTGTAAGATGTTGCTCATACAACGCCCTCAGTGTCTGTGTGTAAACGATCGAGTGACACTCGTGAACAAGTATCGTACAATAATGCGATAAGGATTACACTTAATAAATAATTATTGTTGTTAAATAACGGGTCGGTTCCTTGTCTTAGGATTTAAGACAACAGTAATACAACAGTTAACTTGAGAGTATCGTGAAGTGAAGTAATATTATTACAGTGAATTACTTAGATCACCAAGGTAAAGCGATAGCATTTAAAAGAATAAAAGGAACTGTTGTTATTAGTTAAATAGTTGTAAGTCTGATCTTGTCTGAAGTTTAAAGATAAGTGAAATGTGCAAAAGTAATCCAAGAAAAGTAAACTATATACAATCAAAGTATTATTATTAAATACTCATTATGATTAAGAAAAGTAAAGAAAGTGCGTTTTCTAATAAATCAAAAGTGGAAAGAAAGTTTGTCAGTAAAAGTGAAAAAGTAGTTTTAGTTGTAAAGTCGAAAGTAAAAATAAAAGTTTTTAACATATATATATATATATATATATATATATATATATATATATATATTTCAAAGTTATTTTTTTGATTAATTTCTTGTTAATTCAGAAACATTATTAAGTTATTAAATTTTTTAAAGAAAATTTTATAAATTTGAATTTGCAGGGTTGATACTTTACGAATGTTGTGCAACTTAGCAGTTAACTGTTAAAAGTCTGATTGTTGACTTGTTTGGGCAATTGACTTGAGAAGTATAAGCTCAATTAAATGCAGATAAGTTAAAACAGACTGATAGTTATTTGAAAATTTAATTGTTGAATTCAAAGCACAACTATACGAAATATGGAAAACTGAAATTAATCTCTTTGATTTTAAGATAATTTCGTCCCGGAACCTATTTCCAAAACTCAATAGTATCCCCATAAAAATCGGTATTGCTGGTTCGATTTACGTATTGCTGAAGTTTTGATTTTTACTGTCCTAATCGCAATATTTTTCAAAAGAATACGTGTAAACGCATTTAGAGTAATCTTTTCTGAAATATTGTTTCTTAAAATTAAAATTAGTCATGTAGCCAGAAAATGTTTCCACAGCTTTTGTTTCTTTTACAAAATAAGACGAAAAGAGCTTTTAGAAAAATAAGAAGATTATGTAATAATAATATATATATATATAATAAAAACTGAATCCATTTGAGTAAATAATTCCTTCTCTATTATCGTGTGTGTGTGTGTGTGTGGCCAGTGGCCAGGTTATTTGATGACCCTGGCGTTGGAAC
>BMAW01016158.1:539915-629811 GCA_019974015.1 Nephila pilipes
GGGTGGGTGCGTGCGTGCGTGCGTGCGTGCTATATATTTCATTTTGTAAGCAACAAACTTAAATGCTACAGCTTATCAAAATTAAAAATGCATTTACACATTTTCACCTGGAAATATTATCAACGAATTAATTTTAATGATACTCAATAATACGAGAATCATACAACATTCCCCTGGAAAAAATATTTACCTTTTCTTTTCGGGCATTTTTTTTACATGTAAGGTTTCATAAAAGTATATTTCCTTTCTCTTCCAGTTCTTCTCTAGTGCAATCATCGAGAAGGGTATCAACTAAGCGACGACAGAACATGGGGGAAGATCCCCCTCTTTCCCCAAGCTTGTACCTTCGACGGATTTACAAAACTTTTCAGAGGTGAATTTGACCTCATTTTTCTTCCAAATTTGTTCCCTCACTTCTCCCGATGTGGTCCAATGTTTTCGATTGAATATAATTCACTCTGAGTATATAAATGTGAATGGATGCTATAAAAAATGTCTTACGCTTAGCAACTTGTGAGAACCTCAAGTGTAGTGTTGCAATAAATTCACTCCGTGCCTTAGGCACTTTTGATATTTTGGTGAAAAGGGAAAAAAAAGGTTTGGTCATAAATCAAGAGAAGTCTTGAAGTAACGATGGTATCATAAACAAACTTGCCCTACTTAAGTGATGATTACTTAATAAAGTTTTAGTTAGTTTCTTTCTAAAAACATTTTAATGAGAGAGCGTGAGTTTTGCCAAGAGCGTGTTTTTATAATGCTACTTCAACAACTTTCAGATATTTAAGTTAGTTAGAATTTATACAAGCTATTTTTTTAACACGAAATAATAAAATTCGCAATATATATATTGTAAAATTGTGATCTTTTTGTTTGATCTTTAGAGTTTTTAATAACTATTTTGTTTTAGTTATTTCAGCTTTGAGATTTTTTAAAGATTTTTTCGACATTTTGTGTGTTTTTCTTTTTTAGTTTAATTTTTTGGATTTAGCTTTCAGATTCTTGAGATCCGCGAAGCTGGGTCATTTAAAAAAAAGGTTTGAACTTTTATTGAACACGTAAGAGTTCCAAAAAACATTCCATCACGAATCGTACGTATCATATCCATTACAATGGGAATATCTCAGTAAATTGTCTCATTTATCTGCTCAATTTTTCTCCTATATTCTTGTTCAGAAACAATTACAAAGTTGAGACCATTTTAAAAAGCGCGTGGTCCGTCGTGAGTGAGTGGGCGATACACAATGTATTCCTAACCATCAAATTTACTGAAGAGTGCGGATGTGCATTATTAGATGCGGGGAGGGAATGCAACAAGCGGATCATGCAAAACAGCAACAGTTAATCCATACACAGCAAGCCTAATATATTTGACCAAGAAATATATGGTTTCAAGCAAACTGACTGCTCGGTGTCATTTGATCGCCAATAAGTAGGCTTCAGATTGGTGTTGTAACTGCAGCATTGCTTAACCACAATTCTTTTTAAAATTATATTTCGCACACAAATACGATCAATTCAATAAAAAATAAAATTTTCTATAATTTATTTCAGAATTTTCTTGATTTCTCTAATGAGGCTCGGACGTTTGGTGGTGGATGAGTCGCTTACCAAGACTCAAGAATTGAAAGCAGTAGTTGTTTTTAACGTGAGAATTTTAATTCGCACTAAGAGGGCCAAAATAAAAAAAAAAGTGTGTGTGTTTGTGTGTTTGTGTGTATATCATACAATAATGCAGTCAAATCTCGTTGACTCAATCCCGTTAAGGGTCCATAGTTACTGAGCTGCTAATTAAATGAGCCTCCGCCAGTCACAGTATTGATATAAATTGAGCAATAGTATAAATTCCAACATCGATAGGAATTTTGCGCGTTGCACTTTATCTTTTTCGACATTATTTTCAGTTAAACGAGAAATCATTAACATAAAAAAAATCTTTATAACTCTTAAAATGTTATCAATTTGAAGTGGCTGAATGTACAACTAATCTCACAGACCATGAGATCTAGAAAATAATTTATTACAAAAACAAACAAAAAAAACCCGGAATATTATGCTATCTGAGAAATGGTGATTCATATCCAGTCCAATCATTCAAATCCAAAAAAAGATAAATAAAAAGTATTAAAATAGTATAGACCCTCTCTTAGCCAAAGCTTTCAAACAATGCGTCTGAAAGGAAACCTTTGATTCATATCTGCTTTGTCGGATTTCAATCGTCTTTCTTTTGTGACGAAAGTCACCGCCTGCACTTTACGATCAGGGGACTTGTAGGTTCAGGTTTCGTAAGATTCCTACTCTATCTTAGAGTTTTTTTTTTTTTTTTTTTTTTTTTTTTTTTTTTCCTTTGCTACTTTTTAGGTGCGTGAGTACCATTTGACTAATTAATTTCCCGTGTTTCTAATTTTTCTCGTTCGGAATATAATTTTGACATTGCAAACTGGAGTTCCAAGGCATGTTTATCTCACGATAAATATAACAGAAATAGAAGAAAAAAAAAGATATTGTCTGCTCTTCACAGGAAGTCCTGACATCATGTGAAAAAAGATTAATCTAAATCTCATAAACAAGGAGTCAAGGTAAAAACGCGAGCTAACGGGGTCCAACTGCAATTAATGTCTCATTGGTCAAATCCGAATCACATGACATAATCCTCTTCGGCTGGAATGATAAATGTGATTTGTTTAATTTTATTTTTTTCAAAGGTCATTTATTTCATAATTTATATTATGAAATAACATCGATAAGAAACGGTGGACATGGTTTTAACTTTGGACATAAGAAACCGATAAGAAACTTTGGACATAAGAAACGGTGGACCCATTGTCCAAAGTTTTTTGGACATGGGTTTTCTTTCAAACTTCACACTTTGCGTAACATAATTTTTTTATACCTTAAATTTTAAGAGCAGAAAGGAATGTTGCGTCAAATTGAATTTATTCAATAATTAGTTTTAATAATTTAATTAAATTAAAAATTTATTTTTCATTGATTTCTTTACAAAATAATAATTAACAAAAGAGAGTTTAAGCAACGACCCCTTCACCTTGGCGACGGATTAAGCGACCATTTGGCGACTTGGTGAGAAACTAGGAGTAAAATTTAATTCTTTAAATAATTAGTTTTAATTAATTAATTTTTATTAATTATAATTAAATTATCGTATTCTCATCCAAAATAATTGTTTATAGAAAATTTCAGCTCAATTGAGCGCTTTAAAATGTGAGAAAAAAGTTTTTAAAAGACTTGTCTCAGACTTCTAAAGTGAGTAGAAGAAAACCCAGTAATAATAAAGGGCTTTTGCAATGTATGTGCTTATTGCAGTTATTCGCAACTGTGAGTTACGTCCTTTTTTGAGGGGGAAGGCTTCAAAATAACAAAACAAAAATCTGAAAACAAAATTAATGTCTCGGAAAATCATTAGAAGCGGGAACACGATTGAAACTGATGTGGTTAATAGAATTTCTAATATTAAAACACTGAGAGCCGTTTATTTATGTGATTTATCTTTATGAATTACGAAATGTTATGATAACAACAAAATGAAACCATTGTCAGTTATTGGTATATGTTACCACTGCATCTTAGGTACAAATGCCACGTGGATTGTAATACTTGTTCAAAAATGATGAATAAAAGCTGTTGATTGTTTTTCATTAAATAATTTTAAAATAACTAAATTGTTTTTTAAAATACATTGAAATAGATTTTGCTCATTTTTAAGGTAAGATTTTACACATTAAGCTTCTGTACACAAATATAACTGAAATGGAATAATTAATATAGTTATCCTCATATTTAGTTTTTGATAAAAGACATCTTAAGTTATAACCTTTCCATTTTACTCATTTAGGAATATGGAAGTGTTCAATATTTGTCAAGCGTGATCTTCTATAAATTTATCAAAAGGTGGCAACCCTAGAATCAAATCTCTTTTTTGGGTGCGTAGGTCATTCTTTTAAAATATAATTAACTATCTGCATCCCGGAGTTTAAAATATGAAGATTACCCCTATCCCTATCATTTATAATATAGAAGCCTATAAAATGCTAGGTTCAATGCTCAATCATAAAGATGTCGCTAATTCATTTTTATTTGCTTTTTATTACTGATTCAATGCTTTAATAATCTGTTTAATTTAGCGGTAAGTTTGATTTTGATTAGTTGCATACATGTTTATATTTTCGGTTTTGAAAATGTTGATAAAACACACCATATGAAAGTATATTATATGAATACCTAAAAAAGTCTCAATTTTGTCCCATTTAATTGACCGCATTTCTGCTACCCTTGCTATGTTAAAGGAATATATTTTTTTTTTGGAAGTATTAGTGACAGCATAGTAGATAATAAATTGGATCGGGATCTTTACTCGCGTGAATGAGATGTTGATGCAACCCTTGGATGTAAAGATCATGAATTAAAACTTTTATTCTATATTAAATATGCAATTATGACAAAACCTTTTCGATATTTGATATCGAAATCGAATTTTGTTGAAGGTGATTCTAAGATAACAAATATCCCCCCATGATTTCTAATAATAATTTATACGAAGATTATTCTATTATTTGTTTACTATTTAATTATAGTGAAATTTTTGGTATCAACAATACCGTACCAAATATTTGTCAATAATTCATATAGGAAAATAAAGTATTATTTAACCATAAGCACACACACATACAAATGCGGGTAACTATTAAAATGTCATATTGGAATTCTAATTAGAAATCAAATAAATACGAAAATTAAATAGAATTTTATCTAGAATCTAAACAAGGATTATTCAAAATGTAACCATGTTCGGAATGGGAAATGGGGTATTAAGAATGGGAGTAGGGTAATTTACTGCAGTATTGTCTGTTGATTGTTTTCCCTTTTTGTAAGTCCATGAGTATGATACCCTTCTAGCATCTCTCTCTCTCTCTCTATATATATATATATATATCCCAAAAAATAACAATTTTTTCTGATTGATGAGGCCAGCTTCGCCTTTCGTTGTAGCAAATTCACTGGAAACAATAGAATGTTTTGCTTGTTTTCTGATGTATAATGATGAATCCAGGTCTCATCGATGAAGACAACTTAACACAAAATGATGATGACAACTCGATGAGGTAACAATTAAAATTTTATTTGGCAGAAAAGGGGTTTTTAAATCAAAACTAACCAATGAATCAGTGTCAGTTTGTTTTTGGCGCCATCTAACAGATGGCATCATACAATAGCAACTCCAACTTGACTAAATAACGCAATGTGTGTCAAAAACAGGTACTGTTTGAGTACTCTGTTCACTTTATATTTCAAGGATCGTTCAATAAGTCCTTAAAAAATCCGAGAGACAGAGCTCGTAGCATTGGTTAGATTATTCTGAAGAATATTGCAAATAAATATTTGTATTGAGAATGTAATTTTTTAATGCTTTTTAGCGTACAACAGTTTTTTTTTTTTTTTTTTTTTCATGCATGAATGTTAATAAATCAATTGATGTTTATTTCTTGATTCTTTTTGCTATATTTTGACAACTTCTTATTTTATTGAAGCGTAAAATAACTTTCTGTCTCTTATTGATTTGAAATTTTTGAACAACGAAGTATAATTTGCGTGCACGTACAATATTTTTGTAAAAAGTGCTCTTACGTATTAATTATTTCAAGATCAACGATAAAAATTTTATTCATAGTTGAATGGAATTTTAGTTCCATACAAATGTATTTTTGATTGATGTGATTTAAAAAACATTTTATGAATTTTGTCAGTCCTTTTATTTTTCTGGTTTTAAAGTAGTGTAAGTATGTTGCCAATGGGTAACAGTTATTCGTTGAAAATTACTTTAAACTATTCTTTCCCACAATAAGAGAATTCTGCTATATTATCATACTAACGAATTTGATATTGATGTTAAAGATAAATTTATAACGCACAAATTTTAGGAATGCTTCGTTTCAGATCCCACTGTATACATTGCTACATTGCATAGAATCTAATGTAAAAGGCCCTTAACTTACAATTCAACTAATATTACTGAAATAAATGTTTTAAAATATTATTATCAAATATATTTCTATACCTATGTGCAATTATATTTCTCACGTAACTTATAATATTTTTTTCTAATCGTTTGAAAAAAAAACTAAAATATCAATTCATAATTTTGTTGAGATAACTTCCATATTAAAAAAGAAAGTATGCGTGTAATTTAAATTTTGAAATAATTTCACCTTTTTGCCATTAATATAATATACATCTTTTTAGCACTTCCGATTTCTGTTTCGTTTTCATCTCAATTAAACGAAATATAAATTAATTTGTGATGATTTACTTATTGTACTCTTTATTTTAAAAAAAACCTGGATCTTATTTCTTTTTTGTCAAATCGGACAGAAATTACATTGTTTATTAACAAAATTTAGAAAATGTATTTTTTGTTCGTAGTGATTTATATGTACCGAAGGATATGTTGGTGCGTAGTACATGAAAAAACAATTTTACTAGAACTTATGGGAAATACAGATGCGCCATCTATTATCTGAAAGCTTAAATAAAACAGGTAAGTTTAAACTTGAGAAAAAATAGATATTTTTAAAAAACCGTGATTAGATTTGGTACTTTTCAGTTTTTGAACTAAAAATGTGAAGAGAATATTATTAGATCATATGTTATATGTACTTTGCAAGATATATCCCATGTGATGAATTAATAGTAAAACTTTTTATATGTTTATATTTTAATCAATATTTTTTTGAAGTGAATGAATACTTCTTTTAAAATAAAGATGAAATGCGGTTTCAAAAAAAATTACGTAAGACGTTTTCTTAAAATTTAATTTATTGAAATTTCAAATCGAGAACGATATCTCACGCAAATGCTTTTCGTCGAAATCCACCTGTGTGGATGAAATGCTGTTTAATTCAATCCGCCTTAGCAAGTGCACTTTTTGGGAGATATTTTGCCAAATATGGTTACCCTGTTTTCTGTGCTCTATGATAGCTTTAGACGTGGCGGATTTTTAATTACCCAAGGGACTACTGTTTTAATTGGATCACTTTTGGCGTACCAGTTCCATTTTCAATTTTTTATCGATTGCTTCAATTTTAATTACATTTAGCTTAAATATATTCAATTTAATACTTTTTATCGTTTGGTTTAATTTTAATTACATTTAGCTGATATAAAATTCAATTTAATAATTTATCGATTGCTTTAATTTTAATATCTTAAAAGTTTACTATTGTGCATTTCTCGATATTACATCTTTACTTTAATTCTTATATTTAATTTAGTAATTTAATAAAAATAATTTTAAAAAAAAGCCCACCATGGGTGGCTAAATCTGTTCTTTGCAAAACTTTGCATAGAACTTTTTAAATTTTTCGATATTTTTTGCGTTTTCGTTTCGAAACTGAAAATTGCTTTTCTGAAAGAATATTCATAATTTGTTTACGAGTGCTGTGATTACGTTTTAGTTTGTTTTAGCCAATTAGAGAACGGGATTTCTTGCTTCTTTGTACAAAAATATTAATTTATACTCGAGAGAATATTCTGAATCGACCGTTTTTTGGTGCCTGTACTTCTTGGAATGATGTGTATTTACTATAGAATATTTCAGCGTATTTTCTCTCGAGTTTAAATAACAACGATGATTGCTAGTGTGAGCATGAAAAATGTGAGTGAATGTCCAAAAGACTTTAACGAATTTAGAAGCGAAAGGAATTCTTCCTGTTATTGAATTTTCGAAATGTGAAAGGGTGCGATTTTTTTTAAAAGAATTCATCCATGGGGATAAATATGAATGGCATTATTGTACTAAAGGATAAAATTATCTGAATTTTTGCTAGAGCGTTAAGAGAGGTTATTTATTAATTATTAGATGTGTGATTTTGTTTCAGTAACGAGATTGTGTTTTAAATGGTTTGTTATAGATGTGAAATGAAAAATCGGTTGTGTATCGTTATGTTTTGTCGAAATAGAGATATTTGGATTTTTTTAAAAAACATTTTAAAAATAGTAACTGAAGGTGCTTATGTTCTTTGAGTAACTAGATTTCGTTTGGTACGTGTTTGAATGAGTTTGCTGATTGGAATGTTTTGTCGAAAGAAAGATCTGTTTTAATGTGAGACCACGAGATTATTTTAAAGGAACGAAACGATTGTGATAAATATAAATTTCGTTGAAGAGCGAAAGGAGAACATTTTGTTATTTGTTTTGTCGAAAGAAATCGAGATTTGTTTTTATGTGTAATGTTCATTGAGTAACGAGATAGTGGTTCGAAAGGTGCTCATGAATGTGTTTTAGAAAAATGAAAATCCAGTTGTGATTGAACGCCCCCCGAAAAAGGAACAATTGATGTTGCAAGCATGAATATTTTCAAACACTTCATTCAAGATTTCATTAGATATTAGCGAAGCCACCGAAAAAATAAAAATAAAAAATTATTTTTCTTTTTTCCGCTTCACACAGGACTTCCGAGGTCCACCGAAAAAAATCGCCAACTTTAACGATTTTTGAAAACGCGCCAAGTGTTTAGGCTAAACCGCATTTCTAATATTTTGGGTTATAAAAGATGATAGAATTTACATTGAGAATAGATAGATGATAGATGAGAGAATTACATTTATTTTTATTAATTTATGAATTGCGAGAAGAAAAGTGAAAAAGCAATTTCTATAAACTGATCTATATTATTGTGAAAAAAAATTCATGTTGTAGATTTGAAATCTTTTAGAATCTCTGAAAGTTTATTTGTTCTAATACAGTTAAAATAATCAAAAATGAAAATTCCAATTTATATTGAAATATTTAAAGGTGTTTATCTGTTATGTTTATATACAAGCCAAACGCTTGCAGCGTTTCCGTAGTGTAGTGGTTATCACGTGCGCTTCACACGCGCAAGGTCCCCGGTTCGAACCCGGGCGGAAACAGAATTTTTTTTCTTGCTGGTAAAGACAAGTTTTTTCTCGTTATTAGATATAAAAATGTGTTTTTACCCGAATTGTTTTGACATCAATTCCTGATTTTTTTTTTTCTCTTGCTTACATTAATTTTAAAAGAAAATGTAATTAATGGACTTTTCACAATTGTATGTCAGAAATTATACTGTTCTCTCTCTGTAATTCATTACATATATCGGACCAGAATACTGTCAGTTTATCGGAAAATCCTAATAAAAATGCAGTGAAACAACAAAAGCTACGTATTATTATATAAAATTTAATGAAGTGCACACAAATAAAGTATCAAACACAAGAAAAATAGCAAAAGCTAAAAAAAATGCACCGTTTTGTATTGATATAGCCTATATTACTCCATTGAAATAGAAGGCCTAAAATAATGTCTGTGAGATTTGCGTGTCTATGTACAAACGCCGGAAAGTCGAAGTGCCTGTTTATAGAGGGAGTGCTGTATTTAGAATTCGTTATACAATTACTTGTGCATATACAGCGGCGAACTAGAAAAAAATCTTCAATGAGTGCACAAAATCGACAAGGGAGGGCAAAATAGTATATATTTCTCCTTTAAAAAGTTCATTAGACTTAACTGTGTTTTTTTCGTTTATTATTCATGCTTACTTTGTCCTTTATCTAAAAATTAATTATATACAGAAGTTGCCCATTATTTATTAATTTATTTGTAACATGTTTTTTCAATTTTTTTCTTTTTCGATACAGTAAAATACATTTCAGAGATATGCCATGGAGAGATTGAGTCCTAAAAAGGGAACGAAACTGATAGAACTTTATTTTGAAAATCGAAAGTTCATCGACCTCACTCAGAGAGCATACCGTCGGCATTTCAAGTGAGCAATTGCCCTCATCCGATTACGATTCTCCGTTTGATAGCACGTTTCCGGCAACATTATTCAGACTGCGATCGCCCAGGAATGGGTCCACAACATTCGGTTCGAACTCCCGAAAACCCAAAGACTTGTCGTTCAGCATGGATTGAACCGAAGATCACTGCAAAGAATGTTAACATTCGGAACTTAAATTACTCCCGTACTAAGTGCAACTGGCACAGAGAGTGAATTTCGCAGATGCACAAACTCGTCTCATATATGCAGTTCGCAGGACCGTTTTTAGCTTCCCCTGCGCCCTAGGCACTACAAATTATTACGCCCCTTCTCTACTATTTCCAAAGTACACCCCTCCTTCAGTTCTTACTTTGCCAGTTTGGGTTCGGGAGGGATTTTCCCTTAACTCTCTTACTCTTTTCCCTTTCTTTGTTTTTGCTTTTTGGAGAGTGTTTCCATTATCCACCACCTATGGACCAGGCGTGTCCCTGACTGGCGATCGGCAGCCGTAAGGAAAGAATAGTGGTTTTTCCACTCTTGTTCATTTCTTACCTTACAGTATCACGGACCACCCATCCACCCTTTTGTAAATTAGTGCAGTAAATTAATGAAATCGTTTGCAATTACAAAGTAGAGTATACATTATAGTATGAACTATTTTCAACTTCTTAATTTTCATCTTTTTCATCTCAAATCGCTTTACTATCTTTTACTTTTAGACACCCATATTATTTGTTGAGTCACTTGTCATTATTTTCCATAGTAGATCTTATTTCAGTCTTTACTCTCCTAAGGACAGAAAAACTTTTCTCTACTGTACGGTTTGTCATGGTAAGAGTCAAATAGATTCTCATTTCGACTTCTAAATTAGGGAAGGTACATTCTAACTTGTTTTGCTTGATGTAGGAAGAGATTCCTCTTGTTATTGTTGTTTTTTCTACCTTCATATACATTTTGAGATGTTGACACTTTCTCACAAACTATTCTTATTCGATGTCTTTAGGATAGCTTTGAGCCAAGTATTTTGCTTGTTTTATCACGTCTTCTTGCTCCTTTTCAAGAACATTTCTCAATATCTGGAATATTGAGTTATGAGCTTCGTAGTTTTCTAAACCTTCTTTTGTTTAATTGTGTTACAAGATTCTCAATAATTGGTAAGAAAACTCCAGCTCGAAATCTCTCTCTTGAAGTCATTCTCTCAAAATCTGGGTCTCTTTTCTCATCTAAAAAAATTTCCCTTCTCTGTTTTTTTCACAGCTGGGCTCAAGCACGTTAGCTAGTTGCAATGCTCTTGCCTCGTAATCACCAAAGATTGATCTTTTTTTCCTATAAAAACAAAAATAATGTTGATAACTCCTCAGTAGCGCCAAGGAGATCAAGCTATTCTTTCTGTAGTATCTCACTGGTTTTGTCCACCCTTTGTAAGATTTTGTCAACCTTCAAATTCACCGTCACCGTCAACAAAGTAGTCTAGAAACTTTTTAGTGTTTTGCGGAATCCTTTAGCTGAGACACGCGTGTCAGGTGTCTGAGTATTGTCTTCAATTAAATCTTCAAGGGCGTTCTTGATTTCGTTACGACTAGTAGCTTGTGATCTGAGAACATCTGCTCTTACAGGTCATCTAGTTTCACTCAACGATTTCAACATAAGAAATGTATGTTCGGTTTTCAGCTTTTGTTCATTGCTTCTTTCCACATGATCTCTTAATACGTTCCATTGATGAGTAGATGACAAATAAAAACTGTAACGTCCTTGTACAAAAAAGAATGAAAAGAATACAGCATGCTTTGAATAGTGCATGCTTTTTCCGCCGCAAAACAACCAGCTCGACATAAGGAATGGGCTGCACGTGGTACAAACTCAGCAAAGACATTTTTTTCTCGCATTCTCGACTGAAGACCTGGGTACACCCTCGGCATGTTTGAAGCATCATTGTAACTTTGACCCCGACAGTTTTTTTAAATCTAGTTCAAGTTTTAAGCAGGTTGAGAGCTGCTGCTTCCATATCTTGAGCTTTATGAGAAACGCCTGATAGCACTCGTAAAAGGCTTTCATTGGCGCAGACTTTGCTGACAGAAACGTATCGAAGTGCTACAGCCAACTGGTCGATGTGTGAAGCGTCGGATGTAGAGTCAATAATGAGTGAAAAGTAACGCTCGAGTTTGATCTCTTTTAAGATTTCTTGCAAGACTCTTTTGCCCATACATCTATGAATTCGCTACAAATGTCAGACAGCAGATAAGATGTGCTCCCTTTACCTTTGTTGCTATATTTTGTCAGCTGTTGGGCAAGCAATGGAGGAAACTCACTTATGAGTTCAAGGCATCCTAAGAAAAGTCCGTTTGATGTAGATCCAAATTTTTGATTGTCGCCCCTAAATGGAAGGCCTTTTGCCGACAAAAAGTTTACAACAGAGACCACTCTAGGAAAGAGATCTCGCCAATGCTTCACCTCCTTATCATACTGACTTTGGGCTACATTCTAGACTGAGACAGTCCCTTTTCTTAACATAAAAGTCAATTCATTTACCCTATGGTCGTCCGATCTCTCATGCTGCGAAGCAAGCGTGAAAGAGTTCTTCCAATCGTTGCAGCCAATTGCTTAAGTCCCACGTTTTCCCTCGGGCTGGAAGAGAAGGCAATAGAAACAAAATACTTGACCTTTCAATTTTGAATAGAGGAGCCAGTCCCTCTTGTATTCCTCTCCACTCGGTAGCTCTCCAAAAATAATTTTGTTGAAAGTTTGTGTTTAATTTTGACGCCTTCATAACAACGTTTAGAATTTTAAGAAATCTGCTTCTTGATTTAAATTTGAGTTAAGTATCTGTGAAACCTGTACATTGTCTTTTATATTCCATGTACCTGGGGTCTCCAACACGAAGCCACTGTCAAAACACTGTTTCACTGTCTGACAGTTTTCTGTCAGACAGAGTTAGTCTGAGGCATTGATGGTTGTCCATGATTATTATTTTTGTTCCAGTTTCCCTTCCACCGGATGAATAAATTTGGGAATGTGAGAGTACAGTTTCAAAACTTGAAACAAAAAAACTTGTTATCTTAGGCACTTTTTAAAGTTGTTTTCCTCTTTTCGCTGATTTTCATCTGCTCTTTTTTCAGAGCTCCGCTCCAGTGAGTTTTTTCTTAAGACTCATTTTGATTTAGAAATATACTGTAATGTCTATAATTATAGTCACAAAATTTAAAAAAAAAAAAAAAAAAAAGTGTCAGTAGACTGAAATTCGTTTACTGTGTGTGCCAGCAAAACTGTGAAATTCAATTTCTTTTTAGTACTATTATTTACGATTATACTTCACGATTGCTAGGAAAAACACACTTACAAAACTGTTCACACGCACTTAATCCAAATACAGTAAGCTGTAAATTATAAAAAAATCTATTCACAAAACTGTTCCCACGCACCTTATTCAAATACATTACGACAGTAGTCACAAGATCAGGAAAAAAAATTACTCACAAAAATGACGCACCCTTAATCCCCACAATTATAGTAAAAACTACTCACCTGTTCACATACACTTAATCTAAATATATAGTATGCCAGTTTGCTTTAGAAAGCACTACAACTAACTAACATGACAGTCAGTGACGAGATTAACTTTTGTAGCTTGCCATTAAGTAAACGAATGTACGTAAGAAACAATAAGCCGTCGCTCACTCAAGCTAGGAGTTTTCAAGCGTGCGGGCGAAAGGAAGAGGAGAGCATTGATTTATCAGCTGTTAAGGGGGGCAGGAGGGAAACCGGCGTACTGTATCAGTGTCTTACCTCTGCACCCGCAAACAATACCGTTGACTCATCGTCAGTCAGACGCACTCCACTGCCCGTTCTTTCACACTGAGCACGCACGCACACAAACATGACTCGCTAGACGTTGTACGTTCGTTGCAATTTTAAATTTTTCTCTTTTTTCGCCTTCCATTTTTTGCGCCCTAGGCATGTGCCTATGCGGAAAAGCGGCCGTGGCAGTTCAAGGCTTAGCGACGGAACAACAGGACTTCCTTCAGAACCTGATAATGAGCGACGAAGCAGATTTCCACTTCAGTGGGTTGTAAACAAGCAAATCTGTCGAGTTTAAGTGCGAAAAAACCTCAAAGTTTTTCTGTCTACGGGATTTGCACGTTACAAAGTGTTTGATGAGGTGCGGTGTAGTATCGGAAAGGATCATCGTTACATATTTCTTTGAAAAAGGAGATGTTGTAACGATAACAGGGAAGTGGCATCGCAACATGATCAGGGATTTTCTATGACCGGCTGTGTTAAATAATCCTGAACATTATTTTAAGAAAGATGGAGCCAATGTTCTTACAACACTTCTAATGAAAGTTTTTGGTGAACGAGTGGTATCCAGGTTCCCTGATTTCAACTGGTCATCAAGTTCCCTGGAATTAACAGCTCCAAATTTCTCCTTTGGGGACATCTCGAAGAACGTTTATACGTCAACAAACCAGCAGCCACCGAGCAGTTAAAAGATAATATGCAGGCTGAAGTTCGTGAGTTACAAAAAGCAATTCTTCGTAGTTATAAAAAATGAACTTCAAATAGCGGTCATTTGAAAGACATAATTTTTCACACCTAGTGTTTTCACATTTCTCAAAAATGTATTTCGTATCTCAGACAGGAATAATTACAAGTAATTCCAAGCAAAAAAATTTATACACTATTCTTACTCAGGCGCAGCTTCCGCGAGCTACCCTTTATTAATTCAAGAATCAAATTTAAATTAAGAGCTAAACACTTATAGTACGATTGATAACTTGGTCCTATGCATGTTTGATATATTGCTGGGTTTTATTGAATTTTGAGCAACAGAGTTATTATCTCCCGGTCCTGCGTTGGACACAAAAAACAACTTTAAAGCTAAAAAAAAATTAACACCTTTGAATTGGGTTGGAATTTCCTGTTCAAGTACATTACTTTGTCTAACCGTTCAATTGTGACAGAAAAGCACGTGTTTCCTTCTTGAAACTGTATATGTAACATATATATATGTATATATATATATATATATATATATATATATATATATATATATATATATATATATATATAAATAAATGAAAATATAAGGAGACCCAACAGTCAAAAAGCAATATCGGCTTGGGACCGAATAAGCGGATTTAGGTTGGTACCATTAAAATTAGTTTAACCCCACTTATTCGGTCCTCAGCCCGATGGTGCTTTTGACTTGGGACTATATTTTATTCCTTTTCTTTTCATTTTACACATTTCTTTCACTGGTTTTGTCTTTTTAGTATTTTTAAAATTATTCTTTCATAAGTGTATATACTTATGTATATATATATATATATATGTATATATATATATAGGCATGTGACCAACAGCTCAACAACTCAACAGCTGACCGGTGACGATGACCGGCAATGACCAGTAATAATATTGACCACGACGTATTGTGGTTTGGCGTATGTATTATTGATGATGACGATGACAATGATGATGACATGGAAATGACCGTGACTGACCGATACAGCAGTAATGCAATCTGGCAATGACAACCGGCAGCAACCAGCTCACTGCTCAACAACCAACAGTAATGGCGTAATGATACAATACGATGACCCAGCCATTGACTGACAGTGTGTGTGTGTGTGTGTGGCCAACCAATGACTGACCACAGCAATGACCATGTGTGGCAACCAATGACAGCTTAATAATCAATATTGTGGCATAACTCAATGTACAGCAGCTCATCAGCCAGCAATGACTGTGTGTGTGTAAACCAGTGTGGCCGTAATGTGTGTTGTGTGTGTGGCCAATGTGGCCAATAACAACAATAATATGTATTAGCCAGCCAATGTGTGTGTAATGAAAATAAGCAACTCCCAATGATAACATGATAATAATATGTGTGTGTGTGTGAAACCAACTTGTGTGTGTGTGTCTTGGCTTTGTATCAATGATATTAGCCAGCCAGCAACAACCAACCAGCAGCAGCAACCCTCAACTCAACAGCAGCAACCAGCAACCAACCAATAAGCCAGCCAGTAATGTCAACAACAACAATAACCAACCAATGTATTAGCAACCAGCCAATGTCAACAACAATCAGCAATAACCATGTGTATCAACAGCCAGCTCAATAATAACAACAACTGTATCTGTCAACAGTAATATGTGTGTAATAATAATAATAATAATAACGTATGTGTGTGTAATGCCAACTCAACATGTGTGGCAATGACAGCAACACATGTAATAACAATAATGTGTGTGTGTGACCAATGGCAACCAACTAATAGCCAATAGCCAACCAGCAATAACAACTCAACAACCAGTAATAACCAACCAATAACCAATAATAATGTCCAGCCAGCCAACCAGCCAATGTCTTGCAGCAACAATGTGTGTGTGTGTAAAGCAATGATAATATGTGTAACAGCCAGCCAATAACAATGTGTAATAATAATAAGCAATATTAACCATGTGTGTATGTGTGTGTGTGTGGCCAGTAACTCAATATGCTCAACAACCATAACAATAACAACAGTAATAATATTATTAACAATAATAATGAAATATTGTGTAATAAACAAACCAACAACCAATGGCCAATAATGGCCAGTAATAGCCAATAATAATATGTAACAAATAATAATAATGAAAGCTTCGGCAATAACCAACCTCCAACAATAACAACAATCAACTCAACATAACAATAATAATGGCTGTGTCCTTCGGCAATGGCAATAATGTGTGTGTGTGCCAGCAATAATAACAGCAATACAATAATAACTCAATAATAATAATAATAATGTAACCAACCAACCAACCAGTATGTAATCAGCAATAATATGTGCTCAACAACAATAATAAACCAATAATAATAATAGCCAGCCATAATGTGTACCAACTGTATGTCAACAGCTCATCACGTAATAATAATAGCCAATAATAACCAGCCCATGTAGTAATAATAATAACCAGCAATAATATAACTCAATAATGACAACCAACAACCAATGTAACAACCATGGCATGTGTGTGTAGCCAATAACCAATAACATAATAATAACAACCATCAATAACTCAGCAACCAATATGTGTGGCCAATAATAGTAACAGCAATAAACAACCAATAATGGCCAATAACAATGTGTGTATGTGTGGCCAGCTGTAACCAACCAGCAGCCAATAATATTAATGACCAATGACAATAACTCAGCGTAATGTGACAGCAATATCAAACAATATTAACCAATAATAAAAATATATATATATATATATATATATATATATATATATATATATATATATATATATATATATATATATATATATCTTCTCACTATATATATACCCTTATATATATATACATATTATCTATTATCATACCTCTCTATAACAAAAAAAAACGACACACAAAGAAGTTATCCAAAGCAGAAAATAATTAAATTTGTCCAAAATAGAAAAGGATTTATAAAGGGAAATAAATTAAAATTTCAGAAAAAGATTTAGTGGTTTATTTCCAGAATACATAGTTACAAAGCGTTGCAAGGCTCAATAGGTGGCCCCCCACCTCTAGATGGTGGTAGCAAGACTCACTGACGTAGCATAGGTGATAAAGCTCTCTGATGGTCTCCATTGGTATATCTTGCCAAATTTGCTCAGAAGATTGTCTGGCTGTCACCACATTCCTTGATAGATCACGGTCGCCTTCCCATCATATATCCAGACTTGATCGATTGGAAACATCTGGCTGTCAATCTTAAGACAGTTCATAGAACACAGAGCCGTATGTGATCTGGCATTATTTGGCAAAGTTAAGGTCAGAGGTACTGTAAAGGAACGGTACAAAACAGGTCTGAGGAAATAGTCGACTATGCCGCTGTGCTGGTGTGCCTCTAAGTGACGACAAAGGAGAGTCGCTATCAAGGAAAGCCTGGCAGCCTGACTTATCTCCGATTGAGGCCACGAGGTGCGACAATAGAAAGCAGGATTCTCACGCTACCTGAGCAGTCTCAGACACATCTTCGATGATCATCAGGACACAAGTTGGAAGCAGGATTCGTCACTAAACGCTATCTTGCCAGTCGCATCCTTCCCACCAGATCGAACCACGAACCACTGTAATCTGGCTCGACAGAGTGCAGAGGCTGAATGGCGGGTGGTGTAGTGGTCGGTACGAGCATGAATTTCGCTATATAAGCAGGCTGTGAATGGTCATGGTAGACACTCGTGATAGCTGTCTGATGGTTGATAATAATGAAATCAGACGTTTTTGACGCTGATCTGACATTCACTCTGTCCTTCCGATGCTGCTTTTTGGCCCCTGTTCCGTCACTATCAGATTACTGTCAGATATCGACACACTATCAGTATCCACGACATGAAATCTGACATTGTCCACCCATTTGCTTGCCAGCCTCTTCTAATTGCGCAGCTGCTTCACCCATATGAGATTCTCCAATTTGCTCAACCTGCCTCTTTCAATTCAATGATATGACCTCTTTCAAGCTCTGACATGCTCATGTGAGCTCGAATCCTCACGGGAACATTTTTTCAGTCGTTGAAGGTATCTGATCGCAATGAAAAATTTGACCATCAGATTGAGAATCGCTGCTTATACTTGCTGAGTGTGCAGTTCTGATGCCTGTAAATCCCGCTATTTATTCAGTGACGCAGAATTTTATCACTTGCATGTTCGGTCTGCTGAATGTCTTTGCAAACAATTGCATTACAATCCGGGAAACTCTCTTTCCTGGTGCGTCGTTTTTTTTTGTTATATATATATATATATATATATATATATATAACTCTCAAATTATTGATAATTTAAAATTACAAAATGAGATTCAAGGTGCTCTCGTAATGGTAACAGTAGGAGGTCCATGAAAGTAACGAGGAAGGCATCCACCCAAACCAAACTGCCAGCTCCTATGATGCTATAAGTAAAAATACTACAGGAAACTTTTAATTACTCGGAACCTATGAACGAAACTATCAAGAGTATATAAAAGCTATCCTGTCACTCCTGAGGGATTACAGGTCACTAGAGGACACTCAAACAAAGCAGAAAAAAATTGAACATCTACGTCATCAAGACCGAAAGCAGGAGAAGATCTCAAGATATGTATAAGGTGTTCCGACACAGACACGGAGGGACTTACAAGACGAACTTTCTGAGTTTGAGGCTTCCACACAAATAAGATTTGTCAGCTCACAGCACATAACGTTTGCTGCTTCCCATTTCTTGGTCATTCTCACTCCGGAAATGAGGAAGCAGAAAAATCTTCAAAATCGTTAAACTATGCTGACAGGTTCTAATTCAAAGGAGTATCGGGTGGAGAGTTACGGGTACTATACAGCGTAATTGCAATCACTCAGCGGACTTATGCTTCTATGGCTCTAGAGTGCCTAAAATGTGGAACGCTCATGTGATCCAGACTATAACATCGAGGAAGAATTGCTCAGGACAGTGCATCAACTGAGATGAAAGCGACTAAGCTTCATACGGAGTACGTGCTGTTTTCAAAATTACCTAAAAGAAAACTCAAAATGTGATATAAGGTCGCGTTAAAAGAAAATATCTCCTAGCAGAGCTGCCCGCCACAAAACCACACAACAGATGGCGCCACGAGACTCAGGGTTACTCCACGATCTGAGAGGCAAGGAGAAACCAACGAAATGGAATTAAATCCGGACAATAGACCCAAAAGACGTGAAATATGCACACTGACCAACTTCTATGAGACAATTCACCTCACTTAGCAAACCTAGGAGAAGATATTTTTAAACTCCGCGGACTTATTACTTATCAAACATTACAACACCAGGGATCAGAAAACAAGACATACTGGAAGTGTAACCATTAGAAAATAAGTATGACTCAAATTTAAAAGCACCTTAGCCCCAAATAGAGTTATTGGAACAAACGAGGTACTTTCTCATGTTTTCCAACTCAAAATTTTGTACAAAACAATACAGAAATACACCTGAATACAAAAACACATCTTTATTAAAGAAACTCACCTGAGACCTCAAACAGGAATTTTACATACCAGAACACATCTCTACAGAGACAAAGACAAACCAAACATTTCGAAACCTCTTTCGAGAAATACCTAATTTTATTAAGAGACTTGTAACATCATCTAATACGCCTACCACCCACTCCAACAAATTGAAAGACGGTTGTATTTTCCAGCCCCCCCAAGCACAAACCTGTTGCTTATCATTTTCATCTATCTTCACTATCCAATATTATTTATTCTCTCTGAATTGAATTAGAAAATCAACAAAGTTGTGCATTTTGTTACGATTTTAACGCATGAACGTAGTGTGGAAGCTGTTACTCCACCAGGGGAATTCGTTGAAAAATTATACGATAAATGACTAAATTCTTCCTACCACAGAATGAACATCGCAAATACAAATTGACATGGCATTGATTAATTAATTCAATTACAAACACAAAATTCTCTCTCTCTCTTTCTCTCTCTCTCTCTCTCTCTTCTTCTTCTTGCACTCTTCAGAGCATAACCCATTATTCCTCGATTTTAGCTCAAACCACACTTAAAATAGCACTCGGCTTATTACTTAGTCTAGAATTTCGTAAAGAAAATTAATGAAAATATAATACTTATGGAAAATTAACCCCAAGCAAACTCGAAACTGAATTACGTACTCTCGAACGGTATCAGATTCTGCTTACCAAATACCTCCTACTCCAGCAACAAAAAAAAAAAATACCAGGATTTATACTCCATTCTAAATTTCAAAACCTATTTAAAGGCAAACTTTTCTTAGAAAACAGTGGTTCAAGAAAACCTAGAATCCCAATTAAGTCTGAATAGATGAATAAAATTTAAATTGAATTTAAAAAAAATTTAAAATTCTCGAGATCAAAGTTAATGATAAGATAAATGCTCTCTCAATTCAAGTTAACTATTGGTCATAAAAAAAGGTTTCAAAATAAGAATTAGTATCCCTCCCTTGATCGGTGAAAACTGTATAATAACCTGAACCTCAAAAAGCAAATTGCTGTGTGACACCCGACAAAATTTTCAAGAGAAACACCCGACCGCAAATTTAGACACAAACACTGACACAACGGTTAAGTACACTACGGCTTCACTCACATCCACATCGACATCCCACTCCATTGGTGGTACAGCCAGACCCTAAATCTTGAAGTATACACAAAAAAAAAGTTAACATCGAAAGCTGGCAGAAATTGGGTTACAAATAAAATGCTCAAAGTGGTTTCTACTAGAAATTTTTCTACTACTTATCTCATTAACAAATACTAGAACTCCAGTTCTTTCCAAAATGTTGAAAAAAACTATCATAATCTTCCCTATTCTGGAAACAGGCAAAAAAATCCGAGCAGCCCCATGAACCTATCTCTCATCTTTCTCTCTTATGAACAAACTCACTTTAGGTTTGTCATCGTTAAGATCTTATATATATATATATATATATATTGTTATCTCCGAGCTTTAAATCCACACTCTGAGGGCGTTCTTTTGTAAAGGAGAGAATGTTTGATTCAAACGATCCCCTCAGAACGAGTCTGAAATATCTCCGAGCGGAACTTATATTGTAAGCTTGAGCGAGATAATACTCATGATAAATAAATTGTTGTTGTATACAACCTGATGTGTTTTTGTCTTGGGACAACTGTGAACTGTAAGACATGATTATTAACTAAGTTAAGCAAAAGTATATAAGTAAAGGAAGTTGGTATTGTGGAAGAAGAAAAAAAAAAATGGATGGTTCTAATTTCTCAAAATTATTTTCTTTAAATCAGAATTTTAATTTCAAAGAGACTATAAAGCTCTCTTTCTTTTCTTTTTTTTTTTAAAAAAAATATTTTTTATTGGAATTCTATGGGAGGTGAAAGTTCATATGTGTGTTTCAGTTTTGCATTAATTAATGGTCCATTACCTGAATTTAATATTTGTAAATATTTTGATTAATATATCATTTTATGAAACAAAAAATAATTTATTCAGACTTTAATAAGATTCCAAATTGTGTTTTTAACGTGTATTAAATTAACGATTAATTAAAATTTTTTTTTTTCTATGTGAATCATTTTGAGACTTTAAGAGTGGTTGAAAATCAAGCATTTCCCTATACATATGATTAATTAATTATTTGAAGCTTATGAAATTGATTTTTGATTTCTTAGGAATATCTTGAAATGAGTGTTGGTAATAGACTTTTTTTTTTTTATTTTAAAGATATAATTATTAATCTAAGGATTATAAGTTCAATATTTTGACATGTGAATTTATTTTATGTTTTATGTTGATGATTTAGAATGAAGGTAATTTTGTTTTATGAAGAAGGAAAAGAATATTTTTAAATTGTAGGAAAAACAAGTTTTTATACTTTTAAAGTTACGGAATTACTACTTAATTGGAATTAAAGATAATTTTAATGAAAATGTGAATAAAGAGATGAATTATGTAATAGGATTTGTGTATGTAGTGTTTTCATATTTTAGGTGCTTGATTTAACAGATTGATAAATTGAGGAATTTAACAATTGATAAATTGAAGTTTAAGCAATGTGGAAAAATTGTCTTCCTTCGTGACTGTTCAACCTCAAATACGACGGCACAAGCAGAACTTTAACAAGCACCACAATCCAATAGCAAACTACACCTTATCATTTTCACTGCGAATTTAAACTTTAGCTGAAAGCCCAGCCTTGAATGGGGGTAACGGGCCGATTACACTTGCTGTCGTTAATATTTTTTTTTGTAAGATTCTAAGCAAGCAGAGTAACAGGCCTAACTCATTTAATAAAAGCTTATCGATTGAGGAGATTAAAAGGTAGCAAAACTATGACTTGTACCTATAAATCGTCCATCATATATGTGACATTAAGCAATAGTTAATTAGTTTGATACCGATGCTTGCAAATATGGCTAGACATAAATAGAAATATATCAAGTACATTATTATATATTTTTATGTGTGTGTGTGTGTGTGTGTGTGTGTGTGTGTGTGTGTGTTGTTGTGGGGTGTGTGTGGTGTTGTTAATATGTATGAGTGTAACAGGATTACTTTAACATTTGTTCAATATTAATGCGAATCACAAACATGGCCGAAATGCTCTTATTTCCATGTTGGAGCAACTTTTTGGTCGAAGGCACTTCGACCAAAAAAGGCCAGCAGAGATACCATACAATCCAGATGATCATCAGAGAGGAAGGACGTAAGAGAGAAGAGCAGTGGGAAGAGGAGAGTACTAAGAAGAGCGTTTCTATTTATATGAGAATTCAAATTAAACGTCCGAGTCATATGATAAACTGAACGGAGGACTTCAGGAAAGAGAAGAATAGACTTAAAAATCTGAGATCATCCCTACAGAGTCTATTCGTGGGAAGAGTATTGTCGTAGCGACTTTAGAAGCAGCGTAATTAAACTAATTAAAAGAATAGGATTGTTCGGAAACGAGATGAATATTGTCGTTTAAAGGAGAATGGAGCAAATTTAGTAAATTAAATTATTTAAGCTGAAATTAATGGGAATAAGTTAAATCATTCATTTTAATAACTATGTATATATATGATGATGATGTGTGTGTTAGTGTGTTATTGTGTGTGTGTGTGTGTGTGTGTGTGTGTGTGTGTGTGTGTGTGTGTGTGTGTGTGTGTGTGTGTGTGTGTGTGTGTGCCAATGATTTAGCGTTAATTCCTAATGGTTTCTCCCTTATGTAATTTTAATTTCCTAATTTTTTCCCATTCTCTCCTTTAAAAGATAATGTTCCTTCTTATTTCCTGATACGATTCATTTTTAACATTAATTTATGCAATCACGCGCTCTTAAAGTCTGCAAAGTCAGCTTTTTCCCACGCTCCAGACATGTAGGAATGATCCCTACCGTACTTTAGGTTTTCATTTAGATACCCTCGAAATCCCTCCATCCATACTACATGGTCTCTTGCGTTTATAGAGAGATTTCCCTGATATATAACTAAAAACAGAGCGAAAAGCGCCCTCTCGTACTTACTTTTGCTTTTTGCACTCATACTCTCATAATATGTATCCAATGGCTGAGTTGGGTAATTCCCGCCGTGTGGAAATGGTCTCTCTCTCCACTACAACAAAATAATTCTATGAAAATGAAATTGGCTTCGACTGTTTTATAAACATAAGTAAATAGTAATATGTAAAAGAAAGTCTTTAATTCAAAGTATTCACCATAGGCCTGAGCCCAACGATCCCATTGATTAACGAGCCGAAGGATTGCTTATTCCCAGAATTCCTATGGCCATGACGAGACCTAGTCCTTCACTCTTGAGTTCGTTGTCGGAGTTGAAGCGCTTCTCTTTCAGATGTTTCTTCAGGGGACCAAACACAAGGAATTCGCAGAGCGACATGTCCGGGCTGTAGGCCGGATGGTCAAGTTGCTTCCACTTGAACTTGATGAGTTCCGCGTGTGTGACCTGGAGACGTGAGGGCGCGCGTTATCATGAAGCAGAACCACACCCTCCGTGAGCAGCCCAGTCTTTTGTTCTTGATGAACCTGCGTAACTTCGGAGTGTCTCACAGTACACATTAGAGTTAATGTTTTTTTCTGATTTGGAGGAATTCAACAAGTCGCGGACCTTGGACGACGAAAAAGGTGGTGAGCAACACCTTGCCTGCTGACGCCACGGCTTGGAACTTTTTAGGGGGAGATGATGACGCATGCTTCCACTGCATGCTGTTCCGCTTTGTCTCTGGCTCGTAGTGATGGCCCCAGCTCTCATCACTTGTAACGATCCGCTCCAGGAAATCGGGGTCTTCCTGATACCGAAACAGATGTTGAAGTGCTAGCCCCATACGCAGTTCCATTTGTTGGTCGGTGAGCTGCTTCGGAACCTACAGCGCACACACTTTCGTGAACAATTGTCCCCACTGTTCCAACGCTGACATCCACTTTCCCCGCCAACATTCACAATGTGACACACCGATCACATCTCACTCGGTCATCCACTTTGTCAATGAGATCGGTCGTGATGATTGTGTTTCCCTGGCCTGGTCTCGGGTCATCAACCAAACTCTCACGGCCTACAAGAAAACGAGTACTCCATTTTCTCACTGACTTATAGGACACACAATCTTCCTCGTATACGGTCACCATCCCGCAATGAATAGCTGCCGGTTTAACTCTTTCCGCTGTTAGAAATCGGTTAACACCTCGCTGCTCCCCAATCGTCGAATTTTGCAATGTGAACACCATCATGTCCTCACACGCAATTGGACAGCACTCTTTATGAGATCCTCGGCTCTCTCCTGCGGAAGCGGGTGCCCACGCATGTTCCGATCTACGCCGGAGACTCCATTTGCATCCCTAGATGTCTCACTACATTCTCCCATAGCGACAGAAGCAAATATGTTAACGGTTACTTTGTTACAACGTTTTGTACCTTTTATTTCGAACACTCTTCGTAGCTCTTCAAAGTTGGATTTTTTTTTTTTTTTTTTTTTTTTGTAAATACTCTTTATAATAAAATAATACCTACTACGATATACGCTTTGGAACACTGACATAAAAAATCTAATCTGTGAAGCTCCAAACAAATTTTCAGCGAGAAGTGGGATATATTTTCGAACACTCAAATTTACTCAGTTCAGATTTACGTTCCTTGGTGTGTAATTGGAGGCATTGTTTGCTGATCTATGTCTAAAAACTTTATATATATTTACAGTCCACATTTAGAACATTTTTTTTAATAACTAATCATAATTTTATAAATACGGTTCGTTTTCCTATAACCACAGTTTCGGCTGCTTTAGACACTGAAGCCCAACCAGGCGGAAGCCGATAATCAAGCCTTCCTTCAAATCGTAACAATCTGACGTCTTTTAAAATAATATTACACAATTAGAGTCTTATCTATAATCGTATTACTCACAGTAGACAGGTCACTTCCTACCCTTTTCGTATACATAACAAACAGCTACGCCTACATTATTCTAAAAATTTGCATATAGGCTTCTTTAGAGCTTCATCAGTAGATGTTTTCATTACATTGTCTGCTATCTATACTTGATTAATGTAAATAATTAAATCAACACAAAAATTAATCTGATGCATTTTCTTTACAGAAATTGTTTTTAAAAAACCTGTAACGCAATAATCTGAGGAAAAATAATTCTAAAATACACAGAGCATCTTCTGCTTTTAAAAACACAAAGAAATAATTAATATATAAGCTTAATTATTTTTCACACGTGTAAAAGTATAATAAGTGAATGTTATTTTCTTATACGATACTGACACACTAACTCTCATCGGAAAGGAAATTGAATTCAAACATTGTATGTAATTCCTTTTTTTATTTTTCTTCTGTTTTTCCTTTTATTTTTCTCGTATACAAAAAGTTATATATATATATAAAATTCAAACGCAAAATCATTCAGTTTTTTACATTTAGCTCCTAATTAACATACTACTTTTATGATTGTACAATTATTCTGTTCCAAATTTTAAAAAATTGTATAAAATATGACTGTGATCCACTTGTGGCGTAGTGGCAAATATATTTCGAGGCATACATTTTAAATCCAAAATCGTTTATTAACAACTTCATATCACACTCATACAATTACACCAAAATTCATCTTATAGACCTCTGCACTCGCCAAGGACAAAGTCTCATCTGCGAAACTGTCTGGGCGGGCAGCGAATCAATTTCCGCTTTGAGGACCAGTGACGTCAATCAAGTAAAGAGTATAGCATTTCCAAGAATAAGTCACAAAAAAAAAATACATGCGAGCCCTGACGTCACATACTGCTTTTTCACATATGCATGTCAAAATATTTAATACTGCAGTAACATATTTTTAAAACAAAATAGCTGTTTTCTAACCTTTTTATTGACATAGTGCTCAAAATTAAACAGGGGAAAGATTTCCATTTTGAAGCGTATTCCTAATTATATGCCACGGTTAAAGGATTTATCAAACACAAATGCTTAATCAAAAGAGTAATTTTCAGTCTTTTTTTAAAACTATCATTGAGTAAAAAGAAAGATATTATTAGCTTCTTATTAGAATATTCCTAGTAAAAATTTTATAAAGATATACTTAAAAAGTATTATCACAAATTTCAGTTGTTGTTTTTTATGTAAAAATTGCTTTCTTTTTGTATCATTATTTCATTAAACACATTTATGTTATTATTTATGTCACTAAACATATCATCATTCAATTAAA
This sequence comes from Nephila pilipes, assembly GCA_019974015.1. NCBI lineage: Eukaryota > Metazoa > Arthropoda > Arachnida > Araneae > Nephilidae > Nephila > Nephila pilipes. Next base: position 566,903 of record BMAW01016158.1, read on the forward strand.
AATTCAATTTTAAATCATAACAAAGATTTTTATTGCGCTCACGAAGCATTATTTCATTCAAGATGCAAATACGAATCAATTTCTCAAATAGAGATTTTGTCTATGTGCGTTTATTTAAAAATACACTCTATAACAAAAAAAAAAAAAAAAAAAAATACGACGCACCAAGAAGGAGTTGTCCGATTGTAATGAAATTTCGTATGCAAAAACATTTGGACCGAACATGCAAATCATTAAAATTTCGTGTACAATGGATGAATAGCGCGAGCTACAGCGCATCAGAACTGCGCATTCAGTAGGTGTATATAAGAAGCGATTCTCAATCTGATGGTCAAGTTTTCTGTTGCATTGCGATTTAGGATACCTTTTAACGACTGAAAAACTGCCTCGACGCAGGATTCGAGCTCCTTACGAGCAACTGTCAGAGTTTGAAAGAGGTCGTACCATTGGATTGAAAGAGGCAGGTTGTGCAAATTGGAGAATCGCAGTCATATGGGTGGAGTCATATGCGTGGAAGCGATGCGGCGATTAAAAGAGGCTAGCAGTAATGAGTGGACAGTGGCAGATTTCAGCGTCATGATGGTAGTGGTCGACCTAGGGCCCCAGCAGATAGGGAGGACAGAGTGATTGTCAAATGAGCCGTCATAGCACCTGATTCTTCGTTATCAACCATCAGACGTGTGACCCACACACAAGTGTCCACCATGACCATTCACAGGCTGCTGATAGAGCGAAATCTACACTCGTAACTACCGCTACGCCATCTGCCACTCACACCTGTACATTGTCGAGCCAGATTACAGTAGTGCTTGGCTCGATCCGTTTGGAAGTATGCTGACTGGGGACGTATAGCGACGAATCCGCTTCCAACTGTGTCCTGACGATCATCAAAGACGTGTCTGGAGATGCTCAGGGAAACGTGAGAATCCTGCTTTCACTTTTGCGCACCACACTTCCATAACCAGGAGTTATGGTTGGGGTGCCATTTCCCTTGATAGCAGGACCCCTTTGGTTGTCATTAGAGACACACTTACAACACAACGGTACGTCGACGACATTCTGAGTCCTGTTTCGCTACCGACCCTTTTACAGTACCGTTCCTTTTGCAGGCCTTATTTTCAGCAAGATAATGCCAGACCACATACGCCACGTATTGCTATGAACTGTCTTATAGCTTGTCAAACACTTCCTTGGCCAACTAGATCTCTCTCCAATCGAGCCTGTCTGGGATATGATGGGAAGGTGACTGCCTCTACTATGGAATATTGATGACCTAGCCCTACAATTGGAGCAAATTTGGCAAGAAATACCGCAGGAGACCATCAGGGAGCTTTATCACTCTATGTCACTTTATGTGGCAGCTTGTATCCAGGCTAGAGGGGGGAGGAGGGATCAACACCTTATTGAGCTCGTTACTTTGTAACTATGTAACTCTGAAATAAATCATTCAATTTTTCTGAAATTTTAATCATTTTCTATTCTGTACATAATTTTCCTATTAGCTAATTTTTCTCTCCATCAAACAACTCTTTCTTGTTGCGTCGTTTATTTTTTATTTTTTTTTGTTATAGAGTGTATATTGTAGTGTATTTGATTTTCTGTGTTTATTTACGTTATTTTTGCACAAAATGTCAACTGAAAAAAAGCTCACTGAATCTATTTATTTCGTAAAAAAAAAAAAAAAGTAATATCGTACCGATTGTTTCAAATTTTGTTTGAAGTGCGAAATCAATTTGAATGACTCTAATCGAATGTTTAAGAATACTGGTATTTGTCTTTCTCTATAATACAAGATGTTGAAATTTTGTATTGCGTCTGAGCTTTGATAATACAAAATTGTAAGATTAGTACCATCTTTAAGCAAAACACAATTTGTAGATAAACTGTTTAATGATAGAATTCACCTTTCCCATATTTAAGCTATGCAATAATCCGTAGTTGAATGTAATGGCCAAGAAATATGTGTATACTTTATAATAATATTTTTCTTGGACTATTAACTGTGATAAAAATTTATTGAAAATTAAAAAATTCCTCAGTCAGAAACAATGATTTGTTTCCATTTTTAAGAATTAATCAAGAATTTAATAAGTGATGAGATATATAAAAGAGAGTAACATACTACCTTCTCCATCATTTTTTTTACATTTTTAATAAATTGTAATCACTTCAACAGAAAAGTAGGAGAATTATATATCATTAAATGATGTAATATAAGGCAGGAAAATATTTTTATGATGAAAAGCCATGATAAGCGCATATTAGTTTGCCGCGTTTAGGAAACTGCTCCGACAAACTTAAAATGGGTCAAAATATTTTGGAATCAGTAACGTATTCTTCAAAAATAACATCAATATCACGGGTAAAAAACGAGTTTTTTACACATGAGTTTTATTTCAAACTTTACTCTTTGCGTAACATACTTTTTATACCTTAAATTTTAACTTCAAGTAACATTCGCCTGCCTTGAAGATGGGGAGCACTGTTTCGAACATGAAGAAAAAAAAGTTGATTCTTCCCTGCAAAGCCTCTCTTATAAAGGAATAGATGGATTTACAGAGATGTCACCAGTTAACAAAAGCGAGTTTAAGCAATGATCCCTTCACTTAGGCAACGATTTGGCGACTTGGCGTAAAATTTAATTCTTTATTTAATTAGTTTTAAATAATCAATTTTTATAAATAATAATTAAGTTATCGTATTTTCATCCCAAACAATCGTGTGTAGAAAATTTCAGCTCAATTGAGTGCTTTAAAATGTGAGAAAAAAAGCTTTTAAAATTTTGACCCAAGCATACAATGCAAATGGAAGAAAACCCATTAAAAAATAAAACATTTCCTTATCCATTAATTGGTTTTTGATGCCAACCGAGAACTTGAACATTTGTTTACTTCAAAACAAAATATGAGCATACGAGGGTGGTTCAAAAAATACCTGTTTTTTTAAATGAAAGATGGAATTGGCTGAACAAGTTGGTGTACCTGTTATGTAACTAGTGCCATTTGTTAAACGGAGCAGAAATAAACTTGACACTGATTCATTGGTTAGTTTTAATTTGGCAGGCGTTTGAATCCAAATCAAAATTTGACTGCTGTCGAGTAGAGTTGTTTCCGTGAATGAGACTTGGATTCATCATGAAAACAAAAAAAAAAAAGCAACAATCAAAACAATTTATTGCTTCTGGTGAATATGCTCCATAGAAGGCGAAGACTGTCTCATCGGTCGGTAAAGTTATGGAGACGATTTTTGGAGATGCGAAGGGTGTCATACTCTTGGTCTTAACAGAAAAAAAAAATATGATCAATGGACAGAGAGTTCCCCATTTCTATTCCTAACACGTGTATTTTGGGAGCCATATTCGAAGTAAATATGAAAATATAATTTTTACGTTGACTTTATTATAAAATAAACTCAGCTCATTAGCTTATGACTTACTAAGTTTTAAAGTTATCTTCGCTTAAGAATTGGGACTTGTAAATCGTTTTCGGAAACTAAACTTCTAACTTTCGGAAACTAACTTAATTTCTCTAACTCGGAAATCCATTTACAAAAAGGTTTTAAAACTTATAAAAGTTTGTAAGATTATAACCACACATGTATTAATTTATGTAAAATGGCATTTTTAAAATTTAAAAAACATTCATTGAATATTCAGTTTTTCTCTTTAATATATAAATGTGAAAGTCCATTTGGCAATAAATATTAACAAATGAAATGATGGCGCACAATATATAAAGTGAAAAAAATTGGAGGAATCAAACTGAAATGAGTAATATATTAAAATATGTTGTTCTTTTTTTTTACCCAACTTTGAAAAGTCAAAATATGATTATTGGAAAGTTTTGCTATCCCAAGAAATACTATTTTTTTAAATAAACAAATACCATCTTAAAAACGTGGTAGACATACCGTCAATTTTATTTTGTTGATGTGAATCAGAAGCAACAAAAATATTATACAGGTAATTCAAATCCCGCTAATAATTATCGAAGAAACTAAAAAAAAATAACTCCCACTTCTGAAATGTTGGATTAGATTATTTTTATCTTCCGTTTAATTTAGATAGGATGACGTTTCTCAATGGCACTCCTCAACTGCCTTTTTTCACAAAGGCTTTATTACAGTTGCACATTAAGTGAATGCACGCGGGATCACATATCCCATGGATGAGTGATTGTATGAATGATGGTGAAGTTTAACGACGCAAAAGCCGCTCCTATTTGGCTATGCTGCACCAAACAAAGTGTAACTGAGTCTAGACGTTTGAAAAAAAAAAATGGAAAAAAGATCAAAATTGGTTCAGAAGGAGGATGGTTGAAAATAGAGACGGAACGCTAAGTTATCCCGGGGGAGCGATACTCGTGTTTACTTAAGATAGTAGACCCCATGGAAAAGGCAAAGAATCACTCAGATGCCTCGGGTGAGTGCTCGTACTTACCTGAAGAAAGTAAGTCCATGAGGGTCACATATCCCACGGGAAACTAGCAGAAGGCCTTTGTTCCATTTTTTTCTGGAGTGCGGGGGGAAATGCCACCACACCCTTACAAAAACGATCTCTACAGCTGGGCTATAACAATTCAAATAAATAAAGAGATTAAGACTGTCTTCGCGTAATGTTAAAGAATAGGACCCGAAATGGGAACACCTTTTCCTATAATGAAAGACTCGAACAGTAATTTTATAAACTACGCGCAATTGAAAAGGCAACCCCAAGAAGGAGTGGCCAGAAAGTGATGAAACTGAGCAAACAGGGAGAGACAACAATGAACAAGTTATTTTTATTTCGAAATTATATTCATAATACAAACCGAGGACAGCGCCGGCTCAGAAAGTTGTTGGACCACCGTCGAAGGCGATGCACAAAGCAACACGTCTAGGTACACAGTCAATGAGAATACGGATGGCGTCCTAAGGAATGGCTCTTAATTCCCTTTTAACCATTTACCACAGTTCGTCTTATGAGCGCGGCAGTTCCAGGGTCTGAAAATGGCGTCCAATCACATCCCAAATGTGTTGAATTGGCGAGAGATCAGGAGAGAACGGTAGCCAGGCAAGCATCTGTACACCTTGCACAGCACGTTGGCTGATGCGAGTAGTGAGCGGTCGGGCGTTATCCTGCTGATAAAGGTCATTGGCCGCCCCCCCCCCCCCGAAGTAGAGAAGTGTCACCGGCCACATCACAGCCATGTATCATTGGACCATCATAGTGCCTTGTATACGAACTAGAGGTGACCAGAAATCGTACACAATTGCGTCCAAAACCATAATGCCTCGAGGTGGGGTGTTCCACAACTGCTGCCGGATTGAACCTGTCTCTGTGTCGACGCCACATTGGTACGCGGCGACTATCACTGGGGAAGCGTGACTCATCTGACAACCCGACAATGTGCTATTCCATCGTCCACATGGCTCGAGTCCGGCACCATTGCAGATATGGGATCAATGCCAGTCATCTTAACGGAAGCCATGAGTGAAGAGCACTAGCAACCTATCGAAGGTAAATGGTTCTGGTCGATATGGGAACATACAGGGTGTCTTGAACATGCTGCAGAATGGAGGTAGAAGCGGCTTCCGGGTCCACCACCGCTTGTCGGTGGTTGCGTCGATTCACGCGTGCTTACATCACTCTGGCTGCCCCGGCAGTCCCCTCAGACTTGCCACATTTCCTTGCGGGTGCAAGGAAATGGGGCAAGTCTGTCATGTGTGGCAATGTCGGGGGATTTCCTTGTAGATGCTTCCAGATGTGTGTCAGCTGAGATTTACCGTATGGACTAAACGGCCCTTCTCAGTCCGATCACCAAGCCCCTCGTAAAATTGTCTGTCTGCTGGAACTGCCTCAGTTGACGACGGCCTGGCACTCTCTGCTATTATACGCGTCCTCCTAGACAAGAACAAAATTTCTACTATGATTTATCTAGCAGAAATTGCGACACGAAAATTGGACATCCTGCAAGTTCCTTCCCTTATATCTTCTCCAACATGAGCTGGAGAGCTGCGTATTTCACATCATTCGCATAACTCGGTGACGTGCGTTTTCCCTGATATTTGCATAATTTTCTGGTCACTGATTCTTGATGTTGCAATTTCAGTGTCGCGTAGTGTATTTTTGACTTTCGCCATCCTCTAAAGAGCAGCATATTTTATGATACTACTCATTTCTATCCAAATCAATTCCCCTTTTTTTGGTGTAAGTGTGTTCATATTTCGTCTCTGAGACTGTAATGCTTAATGAGCTTTAAACTTTAAGTATTCACGTGAAAAGTAAAGTATTTTTGTAATGCTTTAAAATTTTAAGAATATTGCATTATAAACGTTTGTGTGTGTAACAACATCGCGCAAACTTAAAATTGGAACAATTACTGCTTAAAAATGTGTTCGAAATTTCGATCAGGTTCTTTGACATCAAGCGAAGCAATATAATTTATTTAAACTCCGTAAATTTTTATTTATATAGAAGATCACATTTTGATTAGTCTCAGAGACTGCAGATTCTTCTCCACTCACTTGATATCAGACAAGGATAGCTCAATTTGAATAATTTTTTCTTGCATTAGAGTCAAAATTTTGCGATAAATTGTTCTAGTTAAAAAAACTTTATTCCAATTCATTATCTAATAATTTTATTTATTTCAACATTCCTTGGAAGATGGTTGCCTTATGCGCTTTGAAAATAAAAAAGAACACATTTTATTTAGCAATATATATATATAAAGATAAAAAAAAAAAACACCCAGGCAAAATATGTTATATATTTATTGTAACTTACAAATATCATAATCATAGCATTATTGATATACATGATTAACAAAACAAAAATCAAATGCTCAGATATGTTACATAAAAAAAAGAAGTTAACCTAGAAAACATTTCATCTTAAATTAATGTCACTTGTTCCTTTCAGTTATCATATGTTTTTAATAACGTAATTATATATGTCATAAAATTATAAATATACATTTAAAATTATATACTTTTTTTGTATAGAATTTGTATTATATTTGAACTGTGCTCAGTCCTGCTGTATTTACTAAGTTCTTTAAATGAATTACTGATAATGTGTAATGCTGTACAATCACCCAAATTATTTAAACAGTCAACAGATTTACGGCAGAAAATGCTGAATATTTTTAGAACGAGTGAATATAAATGCCGAAGGATACACTGAACAGATATATACATATTGACTATCACATTAATTTTTTGATAATTTGAGTTTGATCACTTTTTTCTTCTTCTTCTTGAAACTGACCAACTATTTTTTTTACGTGCTTTACTTTTGGGTTTGGTTTCTTTTGGTTTTCGTTTGGTTTCCTTCTCTGGTTCCTCTTCCTCTGCGGGTTCCTCTTTTTCTTCCTCTGTATCATCAGTTAAATCAATATCATCAAGATAAGGAATATATCTAGTTTCATCTATTACTGGAAGTCCAGCTAATTTTCTTTTAGAATAATCATCTAAAATAAGACTTATCAATTTAAATTTCTGATCAAATGCTATTTTGTTAGCTTTATATTCCTCCAAAGTTACGAAGGCATTCTGGAAAAAATCCATTGATTTAGCAGTAGCTACATCCTCTTGAATCAGAAATTTAAATAATCCCACCCTGCCACTATCATCAGCAACTCTAGCTTTTGTTGTTCTTGATTTCAACAGCAGTTCGATTATTTTTTCCCGTCGCTGAATGAAATCTTCCATCATATCAATTCTGGGATCAAATCTGAACAATAAATGGTACAAGAAACCAGAACCGCAATCTGAATGCATGCTGATTTTTTCTTTGTACATAAACGGCATCCTTTCCCAAACTGCGACAAAAAGCCTCCTGTAATTATAATTGAACGAAGATACATGCACTTTTAAGTAGTGTTCAGTGTAATTACTAAATGTATAGAAAAGCATTGAATGCTCATAAGGCATGATTGTTTCTAAGTCTTTAAGAAACAGATCACGAATTAATATCGTAAAGGTATTTTTTGGAATCAAATGCCACACTCGCTTCATCATCTTAATAAAAAATTTCTGCCTCGGTGACACCAGAAACGATCGTAAAAATTCTAAAGGACGAGCACAAATGATCGAATTTTGATCTGATAAACACATTAGGGAAATTATGAAGTAAAAACAATCAAACAAATCATCTACAGGAAAAGTAACAAAGCCTTCGTACTCGTCTGAATACATATTAGAAGCCCATTTTCGTTTCCAAGAGATAGATTGAACACTGTATGTTAATAAAGTTATATGTTCTTCTTTTAAGAAGAGAGTAAAGTACTGAATTGCAGCTAAGTTAGCAGTCACAGCTGCATAAACAAATGCCTCATGAAATATCTTTAACTCACTCAGGCGGTCCTCAGTATAATTCCCATAACGAGTAACAATTTCTGTCCAGTAAATAACAAGTCCATGCTGTTTAACTGCAGAAGAATCATCCTTATTTAAAAACTGTTCTTTTTCAGCATCGGGTATATTTCTCCATTGATGAAAAATTTGGTCGAATAAACAGTAAATACAAGCTATCTTAAATTTTATTACACTGTTCATCCATTGACATGAAACTATTTTTGTAGCTATTAATCTCTTATTTATAGCACCAAATTGTGTCCAGCAGAAAAATCGAGGGATACCAATTTGTAAGTATGGATTAACACAGTGGAAATCAATCCATTCAAAGATATTCTTTAATAGTCGTAATCCCAGAGACACTATTTTTAACTGAAGTTCTGAAGATAAAGGGAAAAACTGTACTTCTTGAAGGGCCGTTTCTTGTATCAAACTCCACTCTGGCTCAGCTTTACATCCTTTACTCCTGCAATCACGCAGATAGTGAAACAATAAATGTTTCATTTTTCTTTTGTAGCACAATACAATACTAAGTTCCAGGAGGACCATGTTCTCAAGAGTTGGAGGATTGTAAAGTGTGTATTTACCAACTCCGCGCACGTTTGAGAGCGGAAACGTTTTTACAGGCTGCATGACAAAAAACACAACTAAGAGGTTTCAGATGGCAGTTCGATTGGATAAGTACTCTCCTTCAACCACGTTCACAACTGAAAAAGAAGAAAAATAAACAATTAATACAATATTAAGTATATTTAGTATAAATAATTTACACGGTAAAGATTTACAATTTTTTTTTTAAATTTATATTTCAAATAAAGTTAAAAGGGCGTAGAATTAGTCCATTGTTAAGGTTCATGGAAGTCAGTTACATTTCATGTAACTATGAATCTTGATAGAATATCGGACACGGATGCGCCGACCATAGTCCTCTACGGATTTGCCCTTACCAGTCTTATGTGTTATTTTACTTCTCATACTTTACAGCCGTATTTTATTACTTTTAATCTACTTAACAACAGTATTACTTACAGGAAACATCTGGTATGTTCAATGCAAGGGAGCTCTATTTTAAGGGTACCAGGACATGGCGAGAAATTATGAAATATCATATCTAAGACTGCAGCGGTTCGCCAACAGGCAGATTATTCACCGATTGTGGAGACCGCCAAACAGATTCTGCGGGCGCTCCTCGCCAAAGGCAGCAACCCTGGAGCGCGCTCTCCTTCACTTTCACTTCCACAAGAACTGACTAATTCTCTCTCTTTCGACTTGCGCTCTAACATGATGCTCGATCGGAGTTCGTTGTACGTAGCTCAATGGTGTGTAAATAAATAAATATTAGAATGTCCAGCATGTGCCTCTGTCCAAACCAAAACCCGCAGCAACTCCTTGTTTTTTGTGATGTACATCATTTCATGTTATTAGTAGAGCTTAAATTTTTTTGGCGTATTTAATAATGATGTTTTAATCATTCTATAGAACTATTAAAGTAATTTTTGGACAAGTTTTCTTCTTCCTCTTAGTTGGATATGGACATTATGGTTCCAATTTTTTATGCTTCTATAAAGAGTACTTATGCATATAGTGAACCAAAAACATTTTTTCTCCAAGTAATACCTAAATTTTAAGAAATATTTTTTTTATGGAAAAAAAAAAAAAAATGAAAATTCCCAAAATTGAAAAGTTTTATAACTTTTTCAAAGAAAATGTACATTAATTTCATTAAAAAATTCGGTTCAATGTTTTTCGTGCATTGTTTTATGTAAGAGAAGTAAAATATTTTGTATAGTTATGGAATGTTATTTTTTGATAATGGAAATATATATATATCTGAAAAATCATATACATATTCAACTCAAAGCGAAAGAAAAACTTTTTGACTAAAAAAAAATACTTTTACAGTTGAATAAAATGATTCAAATACTCTACGAATAAGTTTGAAACATGAATATCACAAAAAAAAAAAAAAAAAAAAGGAACAGTCTTAAATTCGGCACTCTTTGTACACTTAAATGTATCTAAAGCCAGGATATTACATCTTTATTCGCTACTATAAGGTTTCTGTAAGTTGAAAGTAAATTTTAAAACTATATATTGAAAAGAATAAATACTTTAATGTAAGTCTTCAAGGCTTTTTTTTTTTAAAAAAAAAAGTACTAGAACTACTCAAAAGGTACCCCTTTAGCATCTTGCTCAAAAATACACTCGAATAACTTCAGCTTAACATGTAAATTGACAAGAGTATGTAAAATAAATCAAAGAAGACAGTTTATTAAGAAAATTTACGATTATTAGAGACGAACAACGATTATACATCGTCTTTGGATATTACATGAATCGCCAAAGAGACCCACCATCTCAATCAGAGACTCTGCTGATGTGACGATAAAATGTTCCAAACTACATTCAAATCAACAGCGGATGAAAACCAATTGAATTAAAGGCTGGAAAGGAACTTACTTCCGATAAGGTACAACTGTTGTTCAGAGACATTTCAGCCGCGCCCCCGGGTTTTGGGCGGGAAGAATTTTCCTAGCCCTTTTAAAGATCGTGTTGGTTTGTTTTATTGTTCGTAGTTAGACGAGGATATTTTTCGCTAACATTATCAGGTAGTGAGCGCATTCTTTATCATAAGCGACGTTTAGGAACACAACCACATCTCTGATTTTGAAAATAAATACTCCATTCGACAATTTTACGCTGTCCGTGATAGACAGATTTTCTTTTCTCTGGTTTTTTCTTAGATTTTTAGAGTGCCCGAAAATTTCTCACGCAAATAAGAGTCATTTTCCAAAGGATTTGTCTCCTTCCAAAATGAAACAAAATTATCTTGCCGTGAAATTCTGAAATAGAATGATAGCCTTGTGCTGGAAAGATAAAAACCCAAGAATTTACACTCACAAATATGCGCTATCCCAAAAATGAATTTATTATTGAAGAAAAAAAAAAAATTTAATTGACGATGAAGTTGCTGAAAGTGAAAAAGAAAAAATTAACAATTACCAATCCAAAAAAGGAGGCAGATTACAACAAGCATATGGGATATGTTGATTTAGGAGACCGTATGGCATTCACGCACACTTTCGAAAGAAGAAATGGACAAAAAAAATTATTCTTTAGCGTAATCGATATTGCTGTTTGAATGAGTTTCTGATTTGCCAAACTTCGTCAAAATTCAATTTAAAAGAATTTAGAAGGAGTTTAATAATAAAACATAAAAATAATCATAATTGTGAAATATAAATCATAAAAATACAGAGCCTTCAGTAATAAGAAAATTGAAAACAAATGATAGTACAAAATTTTCTCACTGGCCCATCGACGAAATGAAAAAAAAAAAAAAAAAAGTGCGCATACTGTGCGAAAAAGGATATACAAAGAACGACAGTAATCACTAAGGCATGTTATGAGGCTCTTTGTATTGACCAGAACAAATTCGAAAAATATCACACAATTTATTTCAAAATTACTTCACACATAAACCAATAAAAAACAAAAGAACAGAATAAAAAAAAAATTTAACCGATACGTTCTTCATAAAAAGAATAGAAAAGGAAAAACTAACAAACAAAATAAAGCTCTTTTGAAAGTCAAAAATTTTAAAAAGTAGAACTCACTTTTTTACATTTTTAAAACACATTTCAAAAGCATTAATTATAACAATTTCTTCAATTTAAGATATGTTTGTTTTAGAGACAAAAAAAAAAAAAAAAAAAAAAAAATTCAGTGTTTCTTTAAGATTAAATATTCAGAAAAATATCTATGATATCAATACATGTTACAGGTTTTTATAGGAATATAAGAAATTAGCTGAAAGTTTTGATCTTGTTTGCTCTATGTAGGACATTCTCTATAGTGTTCAAAATACTTCACAATTCCTTGTCAAAAGTCAAGCTAAATTTAACAGTCGGTGATAAGATAATTGAGCACTTAGAAGGATTAAATCTTCGTTTGAAAAATACTTTTTCAAAGCGGTAAATGGTGACTGTAGTGGATATAAAAATCCTTTCATAGAAGAGTATTTTGAGCAGTTTGCTTTGACTATTCATGAAAAGGAGAAACTGAAAGAGCTCGAATAAGATACACTACTCTAAAATGCTCATCAACGGAGGAGTGGTGAACCTAAGTATGACTTTTGGTCATACTTAGTTTGACTAGTTAGTCATACTAAGTTTGACTTTGGTTGTTGACTTTTAGTCAGTAATCATTCGCAAGAAAGAAAGATTCCAATATTTGGCGCCGTGTCTTATCACAATAATTTTTTCTGAATTCTGGTTACCATTTGCTTAATAGAATGACTTACAAACTTTCAAATGCATGTTTTGATTTTGTGCGTATTATGAATTTTTAATACGCTCACAAATGTTTCTTTTTAAGTAAATGTTAAAGTTAAAAATTATTATGTATTTCAATGGTGTGTGTGTGTCATCAAATTTTCGATTGTTAATTTAACCAAATTCCCATCAAGCTAGAGCAGTGAAACTTTGGGAATCGTTCTTACTCGCATAACAATACAATATTTAAACATTTGCGACAAGTTTTAACTAATATTTCAATAATTATTTTTTAATAAACTTTGCCACCATTTGCCAAAAACGTTGGTTTTTATCTCGAATTATTATCACTGTAATAATATATCCTTCATTTAACAAAAATTAGAACTGTAAAATTATATTATCATTTTTATGTACTCAAGAGTGCAAATTTAAAATAAGAACATTTTTTTATCATTGTTATATGTGTGTGTATTTATGTATATATATATATATAGTGAGAGAGAAAGAGTCTTCAAAAATATTTCTCTCTCCAATCTTAATATATAATAATTACTAAATATTTAAAGCAGCTTAATAACTACATAAATTTAACTACTGAACTAATTTCATTTGATGGATGATGAAATAGTGAAAACTTTCGTGAGTATATGTATACAGTACGATGCAAAAGCTTATGTGCACAACGAAAACACTTCAATAATGTAAAATGAACGACAGTATGCTTTTAAATTTTCACTCTTTCTATATAGGTGTGAATACTATGATCATAAATATATACCTCAAGTTTACAAAAAAATTCGTCATAAGGATTGTCAAAGATTACAAAAAAAAAGCCACCCCTCATGCCACGAAAGACCCGCCGTGTCATCGGGGATGATGCACTTCAAATATGTCGTGGATCAAAGTCCTCGCGTTGGAGCAGTGTGAAAGTTAAGAGAGGGAGGTGCCAGCTCAGGTGTCGTCCTCGTCACTTGACTAAGGTTCAAAATTACAAGGTCCGTCGTCCAACAGGCTAAGGTTGGAGATCTCCATTGAAAAACCTCCTCGGTTGTGTTTAGATGCTCGTCAATCCATAGCATGGAAGTTCGTAGTGGAAGCGTCTTCAGTCGAAACTCAATTTATAAATTAAACAATTCCTACATACAAATTTGTAAATTTTATTAATATTTGGATATTTTGATTGACTGCCGGCTCTCCTGGAGCCCCCACATTAACTATCTTAAAGAAAAAAAACTTATAATATCTCATTTAATTTTAATAGGGTTTTCCTTTGGTGATTTCAATTCTAAAAATTATAAATTATGTTACTTATCTGTTATAGAACCTATTACTGTCTATGCTGCAGGAGGTTGGGGAGGCGATCTAAACTCCTCTCAAATTACCAAGTTAAACTTCATTCAGAGAATTTTCCTTTTAAAAATTACCAACCAAATACTGCTTTACAGGTGATTGCCGGGGTGTTCCCGCTATTCATCTTACACTAAAATTTCATTTTTTGAAACATCAAATTTGGAAACAGCATAATTCACACTCCCCCCCCCCCATTAATAACATTCCATTCGGCTCAAATATTTCTCACTGGGAACAGTTCGTCCTGAAAAACAAATTATTTTTCTTAACAAATTTTCGGGGCCCTCCGAATGGGAGATTTACATCGACGATCAAGGATCGGGTCCGAAGCTGGGTTCGCCATGTGTGTCTTCCACCCGAGTGTCCTAAATAGGGTCTACAAGTTAGAACTGAATTCTTATAATTCAGTTTTCCAGGACAAGCTTTCGTCAATCGGATTTACCGTAATGTGGGCCCGTCTCTCATAACTTCCAAGTTTCTATTTATACCTACAGTTTATCGTCAGTATTGCTACTGCGGAATACAAAAAATAAATCACATTTTATTATAACCATTAAAGAAAAATCAGCTACTTATTCCGATTTTTACTGCTTGTACTGGGTTTGGGCCCACGCCGGAGATTATTATAACGAAACCGCATTTTCATTTGCAAAGGTCGCTGCCACTAATGGTGAGGGAATGAATGTCCCTGCCCTTTGGTCTCATATAGTTAAGATTTTAAAAAATAAGCTTCTCTCTTTCTGACTGGGAAGTCAACTTGCAATACGGTATTCGGGTTCTGTCCTATATTCCGAAGGGCCGCGGTAGCCTAGTGGTCAAGGTCGTGGACTAGCGGCCGGCGGTTTTCGTTCAGTCGCGGGTTCGATCCTTGGCCTCCAAAGACCCGCCGTGTAGCCGGGGCTGTAGCACGTTAAATCTGTTCGGGGCCCAAAGTCCTCCCGTGGCGTGGTGTGGATGTTAGGAGAGGGGGGCGCCAGCTCAGGTGTCGTCCTCGTCACTTGACCGTGGTTCAAAATTACGAGGTCCGTCGCCAATAGCCCTCGTGTTGCTTCTAGTGCGATGTTAATAAAAACTAAACCTATATTCCGAGAACAAATCTGAGTTTTTATACGAATTCTGATATAATGCTCGATTCTAAACTGGTCGTGATCCCTTCGTTTGTTGTTTTAATTTGAAAAATACAAATTTATGTCCCTGTTGGAGATGCTGACCACTGCGTTTTCTTTTGCCATTTTACCCGGGATTTTCATTTAAAATGTTCTATTATTGAAGCGAAACCTACAAGGCCGTAATCCGTGTGTGAAAATCTTTACTTGCATTTCAAGATTAAATCCTGTATCCTAACGGCTCGTAAAATTACCCAACAAATTTCTTAATCGTTTCAATTTGTTATTACATTTCTTGATATTTCAATTTTCCTTATTGTGTAGTTATCATTGTATACTTTGTATATATGTACATATCTTTGTCTCATATTTCATTTTTGTTTACGAGTTTGTAGACACTTTTGCATTGTGCCATTTAGCCTATTATACATCTTATTTCTGCAAGAAAATTAGTATAACTTTTTTTTTTATTATTCCTGTCATGAAATTTTCTGCTCTGTAAATAAGCTGTAAGCTTTATTTACTTGATTCCGAAAATAAGTAAGATCTTATTTCTTTTGTCAATAAATGATGAATGCGAGGGGATTGTTTCCCGGGAGGCTGGTTTGTAGTTCCAAACCCCTTGGGTGGTGGTGGTGAAATTTTATGGAGCAAAAATAGCGATTTCAATCCTATACAGAACATTTGGGTATCTTCTCAAATGACGTCGACAAGAATGGGAAGCAGTATTATTTGGTATAAAAACTCAAATCAGCGATCGAGAAGTGAGTGATGGTGAAGTTTAACGGCGAAAAGCCAAATATGGCTATTCTGAGCCAAACAAGGTGCAACTGTGATCGAGACATTTGAAAAAAAAAAATCAGCGATCGACGAAACCTCGTACAGACTTGCACCCGAAATCTTCTAACATGAGATTTTATCAACAGAAAACCACCTAATCGATCTCATCAGGAGCAGTGGAAACACCATAGATTACCAAGGGACTTCTGTGCTATGAAAATATTTGGTTTTTTTAAGCATAAACTTTTGCAACATTCCTGTTTTGATTTTTTCTCCTTCATTATTATTTTCTTTACAATAAATTGCTTACGAATTCGAAACGTCAAAATTGTAATTCAGTTGTTCAGATACATGTAAAATTTCCAAACATTCTGATGTATATTTTTCATTTTATTGAATTTGCTTGTGCTTTTGCTCCACACTGCATACGAATAATTACAATAAATTATACAAATATATAGTGTTCTTAAAATATTTTCTTTCTCTCTCCACTCTTTATTTATAATAATTATTATAAACATTTTATAAGCAGTTTGATAATATGTATTTCATGCTAATCAAATTAATTAATGTTTTAATTAACTTTATTCTTGGCTAAATAGTAATCATCTTCAAAATAAATATCTTAACCCTAACTCAGAATAGAAAAATATTTAAGTTATAAATATTAATTACATTAATTAGGGTAAGAACGAATTTTTAGGGGATGTTAATAAAGGAGTTTAAAAATTCGCCTTCAAGAGTACTTTAAAAATTTAATACTGATCCATATCTACATTGCTAAGAAAAATTAGGAGAACACATAAAGAAGTTAAGAAAACTGCGAGATAGCCATGCGTGGGAATTTTGGAGAGTTCAGGAGTAACAAAAAGTGATACAGAAAAAAAAAAAAAAAATTGCATCACAGAGCTTTAATTATTTGAAAAGGTAGAAATAACATGAAAAGATGCTTCTCTCAGGGAAACAATGTGGTTACATGTAAATAACAAACAAAAAAAATTAATTGGAAATGATGCAAGATGCTTAGTGTGGCTCCCTCGAACAGCTAAGACTGTTTGCACACCCGTTTCGATTGGATGCGATGAGGTACTCGATAAAATTTTATGGAATATTGTAACTTCCTGAAGAAATGCTATCTCCAAGTCCCGGATAGTAAACGGAGGTCTTAGTTTCAATGCAATACGTCGTCTGCGTGTGTCCCCAAACATGCTGGATCAGATTTAGGTCAGGAAAACATGCTGACCACTCCATACGCTGTATTGTTCCAACTTTAATCACGTTTTTCACAAGAAGAGCTGTACGAATTCTAGCATTATCACCTATTAACAAAGATGTGAATCATCAATGGCTGCACAGTAAGGAACGACAAGAGGTCTCAGTATCTCGTCTGAATAACTTTGAGTCATCAAATTACTCTTCCGAGTGATATGCAGGACCATACGTCCACCCATGCAGATTCCCAACCATACCATCAAACCACCTCATCTATAATATGATTTTTACCGAAGAAATGTTAAGTTATTTCGAATGCTTCTTTACCTCCACACCAAGACACATCAGGAGTCATACTCCAGACTCAATTAGAGTCGTTAGTAAACAACACTTGCCACCAATCACGTTGCACCCAATCTTGATGTTCAGCAGCCCATCTTATTAGGGCCGCACAGATTCTTGAGGTTTACAAAATACACACCTTTGGCCTATATGCACAGAGCCCATGCTCATGAAGCCTATTTTGGACTGTTTGGCTTGACACCTTTCGTCCTGTTGAAAAAGCAACCGTTTTTACAGCTGAGTAGCACTGCTTGTTCTGCCTCGACGAACCGTTAACAGGGTATATCGGTCATCAGTTGCTGCGGTAACATATGGATGACATTGCCTAGGTCGACGTTTAACATTACCTGTTTCTTAGAATTGATTTCACTCCAATAGCGTGTGATAAATTTGTGTTTGTACAGATTAAAGTATCCTTATACAACCTCTGACAATAAAGTTCGGTGAATGAAGTCAGAAGGGCTGCTCTGGCAACACTGGCGAAACAAAACGCCGCACCTCCGTAGCAGCAAGTGTTGACCATCTGCCGCCACCGTTGCTCAGTTGAGTGTTGTTTGTGTACCGTGTATGACTTGTTTTACTAAGAACTTGTTTAGTGCGTTGGTTCTTAACTGAGAACAGGAAAATGAATGAACAAAAGATCAATTTAAAGTTTTTTTTTTTTTAGTTTGGCAAGACACCAAAAGAAACTCATGCGATACTGGTACGTATTTATGAAGATGAAGCATTGTCCATGAAGTGTGTGTACGAGTGGTTCGCCCGTTTTCGAGAAGGCCGGGAAAGTGTTTCTGACAACCCCCGTAGCGGAAGACCGGCGACTTCCGTCAGTGACGAAAACACTGAGAATATGAGAAAATTACTCACGAAAAATCGCCGATTAACGGTGCACATGATGACTGATGAACTGCAGATTAACTGTGAATCCGTGCGACAAATCGTTATCCAAAATTTAGGGATGAGAAAAACGTGTTGTCGTTTTGTGTCACTTAATTTGACTGACGATCAGAAGCAAGCACGGTTAGAGGCTTCACAGGATTTTGTCGGCGGATGCGACATCAAATTTCTGTATTGTCACTGAGGATGAGTTCTGATGTCTCAGGACTCATCCTCAACGAAACGAAAAACATGGAATGGCGTTCTCCTTCATCACCTCGTCGGAAAAAGGTCAGAGCAGAAAAATCATGCATAAAAACGATGCTCACCACCTTTTTTGATAATCAAGGTATTATATACAAGGAATTTCTACCTGAGGGAACGATGAATAATGCAAGGTACATTGAAATTTTGATCCGTTTTATGAAACGTCTAGGCAGGGTACGACCCCAGTGCGCATAACAAGGTTCATGGTTTTTTGTTCACAACAATGCTCGTCCTCACACAGCCAATATCGTCAAACAATTCCTGACAAAAGAGGGGGTGGTGCAAGTTGAACATCCACCATACTCGCCAGATCTTAATCCCCCAGACTTTTTCCTAATCCCACGACTCAAACTCGCTTTGAAAGGAAAGAGATTTGACGATATTCCTGACATCGAACGAAACGTGACTTTTGAACTCCATCCCAAAAGAAGACTTCTTGCAAAGTTTCCAGGACACGTATAGCAAATCTCAGGGGTGCATAATTATGGGAGGTGAATATTTCGAAGGACAGTAAGGTAACTTTCGTTAATATTTCATCTACGTTAATGTTACAGGACTATTCACCGAACTTTATTGTCAGAGGTTGTAATACGCCAAGTTATGGATTCCGATAAATCACGATGTTGTAACATTTTCAACATCTGAAATTAGAAATCAGCTATTGTGTTTAGAGGAAAGGTGATCAAGTCACCTTTCCTCTAAACACAATAGCTGAACAATTTAATTTCATAGCTGAGACCACGGAAAAGAAGCTTCTGCGCTTTCAGCCCTTTCAGGTTTTTTTACATCATGAAAGCTGATTTGTATACAAAATTTTCCTTTTCTACATCTTGCTATGCTTTAAATTATGGATGTTTTATTTGACATTAGTAATCGATGTATATATTTGCATATTTTCGTTAAAACCGTTAGTACCCCAATTTTTTTTAGCAATGTAGCATTATATATGTAAAAAAACATATTAGAAATAAGTATTCAAAACTTTTGATCCCGCAGCAACTCTTCTGTCTGACATCTATCCATTAAGGAATAAATGCATTTTTTTGCATTATCGTTTTTTAAAACCCAAGTTCATAGCACCATTACCTATTTATCATTAAATATTCTTGGAAAAAATCTTAACATTTCCCAAACATGGTTTTATTTCTACCCCTTTACCTTAGACAAAACCTCTTATTTTATTTCCTAGGGTGCTTTTTGGTAACAGAATACAGTCTCACTCCGTTAATACGCGATAGTCGGGATCCATCATTACCAAAACGGCGGGTTAAGGGAGCCGCGAGTTATATTAATATAAATTGCGCGACGATATCAAGTTTCAACATAGAAGTGAATTTTCTGCATAACGAATATATGCATTAAATTACAGAGTATTGGTTAATTTGAGAAAATAAATTTCGGATCGTGTACGCTATTGTTTATTATATGTATATCTATTGTGCATGTTACAAATAAATATTTAAAAAAAGAACTCTAAGAATATTTAAAGTTTAGTTTAGTTCTTATTAACGTCGCACTAGAAGCAACACGAGGGCTATTGGCGACGGACCTCGTAATAAGAATATTTAAAGAAAACTGACTTTATTGTTCTACCAACCAATTGTTGATGGAATGTTTTTAGTTGGTAGTTTGTTTCTTTTTAATCTCTTGTATGGCAGATCTTACGAGTATTTGCTGTGCCCTAATCCGAGATTCTTGTTGCTCAAAATAACTTACACAAGGGGAAAAAAATCTTTATAACTCTTAAACTTGAACCAATACAAAATGGTTGAAAGCACTACTAATCTCACTGAAGAAGAAATCTTGAAAAAATAATCTCTTAAAAAGGTAATCCTAACTAGAAATTTCATTTTCCGAGAAATGGTGATTCAGATACATAAATTAGGAAAAAAAAAGGTATTAATGTTAGCTCAACAAAAAATGAATCAGAATTTTATTAAAAGAAAAATGACACAACACTGTCTAAGAGCGATATCACAAGTGATCGCTTATTGAGAGACTCGTATTGAAACCACGCGTAAAACAGATTGGCGCGTTAACTATATTTTTCATTCACTGTTCTAATTGTCCTTTCCTTCGTTTTTCGATTTTTTTCTACAGCTTCTTTCACATTCTTATTGGCGTAGTTTGCCCATATTGTTTACGTTGTTAAAAAATTACGTAAAAGTATAATTTTTATAAGCCTTATTAAACTGTGTCCGATACAACCTTCTCTATAAAGGAGCCTAGGTGCAAGAAACCATTTCGGGCCCTAAATTTTTTGTTAAAAAAAATTAAACACCAACATATATTACTAATGTACATTTATGTAATGCGTGATTTTGTTTTTGCTAATACATTAATTACTTCAGAAAAAGTACAATTCTTTGCAATTTCTTTTTCCGATACTTAATATTGCAAGTGCATTTAAGCGTCCTGCACACATACGCTTGCCCGAAGATAATTTTTTAATTTTCTTTTGCTGAAAGAGCTGAGCACTTGCTATAGTGACTGGTAATGTAAAGAAAAGTTTTAAAACAGTTTATACATTTAGAAATAACTCATTATAATTATTATTTAGTAGTATTACAATATGTCTTGTGCTTTATTTACATCCTTTTCATTCCTAATCAAATCCCCTAGCACACCAATTTCATGTGTATTAGGTTTTCACATCTACATCTTTGAATTAAAACTTAAACTAAACATTCGTATCATCAAAAATTAATTTGTAGATTGCTGGAATTCAGAGGTCTACAATAATAATGTTTACGATAAAATGTACTTTTAGTCATACTGACAACGATAGGAATATTGTCAGATTTTCATGAGTAAGTGCATTATTTTAGTTCTTGATCATATTGGGACCCCCAGAATCGCGGGATCCTGATGCATAGCATCCTCCAGAGGCTGGCCCTGCTCCTGCAGCCACTCCATCCCATACAATTCGAACATCATGAAACAAAATGATGGGTTAGGCTAGTATCACCCACCTGAATTTTTCGCCAATTTCTGCGATAAATGATAGAATGTGGCAATCAATACCACATTCAATTGAATGCCACGACCAATCGCTGAATGCCATTTTCGGTCAGTGTTATCAAACATCATTACCGCTTGGTCATTTTTACGCTGATTACGCTAAAGACTTGTGCCACTTTGAAGTAAGTTTTTTTCCCACGTGGTAATGACTAAACCTTCGGTAAGTGTTACAGTTTCAAAGTATAAGGGAATCTTGAGGGAAAATTTAAGGTGAGAGTTTTCTAGTAAGAGAAAAAGTTTGGGAAAGAAGGGTATAACTAATAGATATTTTATGTACGAGTTATGAACTAGAAATTATGAGCTTTTTAGGGGATTCTTGATAGACTGCGATTTGCTTCGGGATCAGGTTTCTTGTAATAAGTGTTTAGTTCCATGCGGGTTAGTTAACAGCAAAACATAATCTAAAGAGAGATTACACCTCCAGATAGGAGGTGTAACAAGTGTAGAGCGGAGAAATCCATTAGGGTTGGATCTTTGTTCTCGTGCAGCAAACTAAATATAAGGGAATTTTTTTTCTTATATGAGGGGGGGGGGTGATTAAGGGTACGACGTCATGTGACATAGATGATGATTTTTCATGGACTCTAGTGGACTGGTGTCAATTCGTTCATGAACAAGTGTTAGATCATGTCGAATTGACGCCAAACAAAATTGGTGGAACAAGTAAAGTTGTAAAAATCGACGAATTTAAATTTGACAAAAGGAAATATAATAGAGGGCATTACGTTGAAGGTCAGTGGGTTTTGGAGGGTGTAGAGCGCGATTCGGGAAAGGTGTTTTGGGTTGCGGTACAAGACCGCACTCAAGACACAATAATTTGGTTAATCAAAGAATGGGTAGAGCCAGGGACAACAATAATTTCCGATTGTTGGAAGGGATATAATCATGATTCTCTTCAACCCCCGTAGAATACTCGATGTGTTGAATGAGGAAGGGTTTAATCATCCAACAGTAAACCATTCTATAAATTTTGTTGACCCAAATACGGGCGCTCACACCAATACGATAGAAAGCACGTGGAGGCATGTAAAATCACGGTTTCCTACGTATAAAAGGCAAAATGGCGAGTTTTTTTTTTTATTTAGCGATGTATACTTTCGAAAAAAGTTATGCCAGGAACACAGATTTGCGAAATGCATTTTTTGAGATAATTAGGGATGCAGATTGGGAAAATTTTAGATATAACCTTTAAAGGGTTTTCGTTGTTTAGGGACTGCTGACATTTTCTTTGTATTTGTGTGTTAAAGTTTATGAACGGTTAAAAAAATTTTAATTAGGAAAACCCCTCAAACCTTCAATATAATGCCGTCTATTATATTTCCTTTCTTTTGGGCGATAAAAAAAAATTAAAACTTACACACAAAAAAAAAAGTTAAAGCTAGGCAAATTTTTTAAAAAGATTAAAACTAGGCAAACGATTTTAAAAAAAATCAAAAAAAAAAAAAAAAAGTGAAAAAAGTTTTTAAAATGTAGCTTTACTCTTAAAGGTACCTGGACATGTGAGGAATTCTTAAATACCATAATTTAGGTTCCATTTTAAAGAAGGCCGTGGTAGCCTTCATGGCTTCGGATTCGTGGCCGGCGGTTTTCGTTGAGTCGCGGGTTCGATCCTTGGCCGCTAAAAACCCGCCGTGTAGCCGGGGCTGATGCACGTTAAATCTATCGGGGCCCAAACTCCTCCCGATGGCATGGTGTGGAAATTAGGAGAGGGGGTGCCAGCTCGGGTGTCGTCAACGTCACTTGACCGTGGTTTAAAATTACGAGGTCCGTCGCCAATAGCACTCGTGTAGCTTCTAGTGCGACGTTAATAAAAAAAATAAAAACCATTTTAAAGAAAATTAGGCTATTACAAAATATGGTTCCAAATCTTTTATGCTTTAATTTTTTTTATTCCTTATATAAGGTACTTATGCACAGTGAACCTAAAAATTTTTTTCTATAAGCAATCATTTAATTTTAAGAAATCATTTCATATATGAAAAAAAGAAAAATTAATTTTATATATGTAATATTAATTTTAGAAATGAGATACCTAAATGCAAATATATTTGGAAAATCATATCCATAGGATTCAAAGGGAAAGAATTATTTAGACTGAAAATTACTTTTAAAGTTCAATAAAATGACTGAAATATCGTTATTAGGCACAAGTACGAATAATTTTTAAAACAAATGTCACAAAAAGGAAGAGTCTTAAATTCGGCATTTTATTATCACCCTCATGTCCTGGTACCCTTAAGAAATGTCTACAAATTTGTAATATAAGTGTATACTTAATCAAATATTATAATAGTTTTTTCACGTAAACACTTTTATTACATACCGTGGAGTGACACGTGAAACAGGGTCTTCGCCCTCACTCTGAAAACAGTGCATTAAATATTATTGTACATGCTAATGGTTTCACAATTTTGCATTCCTCATTAAATCGTGGATTAGTCTTCTTAAAATCGTAGACAAGTCTTAGATTTTTTTTCTTCCATTATCCACGATTTCGGGGAGGGGGGGAAGAGGTGGCCGCCATTTTTGGAACAAGGAGCTTAGTCGGAAATTTTGATGGTAACCTCTTTTCAAAACACGGTACTTGGCGCGGTTTGGCGAAAAAAAAATGGCATCCGATTAGGCAGGTGGGTGATACTAACACATCGATCAATAACTCCCGAGTCTAACATTGAAAACATTTTTTTTTTTATTCATCAACATAACACCTTTTGTTAATCACCTTTTAGGGTGATACAATCATTCCAATGCTTTTCCAAATCTTTTTTTTGTTTTGTTTTTTTTTCCAAAAAAAAAAATTTTTTTTTTTCGCAAGAAATCTTTTTTGTTGCGAGTAAATAGCGATAAACAGCTTTCTGAATCATCGATTCTTTGCTGTTTTTGTTCCATCGAAAGCAATCGCGGCACCCACTTGGAAAAAACCCTTTTCACTTCACTTCAAAAAACCTTTTTCCTCGTCTGATCGACTTAAAATTTTGACACGTTTCAAGCAAAGGTTAGTACTCTAGAAAGACCTGGTTACTGGTTTACTACGAGCGCCATCTCTGGGTTAGTCTCGGGAGTTATTGATCGATGTGTTAAAGCTGTTCAAACGGTTATCACATACGTACTAATATAGTTAAGGAGATTAAAGGCCTACGACTTAAAGGGTCGTGTTTTTTTCAACAACAAACAACAGCAAAAAAAAAAAAAAATTACGCTCACTTTCAGGCAAATTATGACAACCAGAAATTATCTTCCATTTACTGAAAGTACTATTCAAAAAATTTTTTCTTCCCCGTATTGATACTATCGCTCGATAAAATATACGGCGGCATCAGAACTTATTTCCTTCACCCAACATAGTGTCTTAACAAGTGCTGCCCCCTGTGGCAAATGTTACAAACTACACTTTTCCGATGCTAATCTCTGTTCGGTGCTACCCGACCTTCCTCTACCTTACAAAGATAAACCCCTGAAGGAGTAACTAAAGGGTAGCAGATTCGAGCCTTTCTTCCAAAAACCATTGGATAGCGAGGTTAATTAAAGTTCAGTCTATTGTTCAAAGTCACTTGCTTCTCGAATTGTCATTTCCTTCATTAGAATTTTCCCATGGCGTGAAAGCTAGAAGAGTGGGATGCCAGCTCAGGGCTCGTCACTTAATGTTCAGAAGTGTCGAAACAGTAGCTGACTCCCTTCAGAGTCAGTTCAAATAAAGGATATTCAAACACCAACATATGATAGAATAGTAACCCAAGTCGTTCATGGTTACCTTGACAATGATAATAATTTTGAAAACTCACCCCCCCCTCCTGAAATAGCAACCTACATCAAAAAGATCAAAATTTAAAAAAAGTGCCATGCAGAATAAGAATAACTAATAAGATGATTAAAAACTCCCCCCCCCCCCTGAATCTTCCAATCAAGAAATATAATCCAGAATATGCTCTTACTGGACGCCTGGAAAAAAGCCGCGGTAAAGATCCAACCCGGCCAGAAAATTACCTACCAATATCTCTTCTCCCAATTCTCAACAAAACTGCTGCGAAACTAATACTAAACCGACTGAACCACCATCTCCAAAGGCATGATATTCTCTTCCACAAATAATATGGCTTCGTCCCGAACTTGTCCACGCCACACCAATTCAGCCGAGTGGTGGAATACATCATAACAGGATTTGATAAAAATCAAAACACAGGAAAGCTTCTTTTGAACATTCAGAAAGCTTTTGACCGAGTTTGGCATACTGTCCTTCTCTTCAAAATGATAAAATTTAAGACTTCCCCACCTTGTCTTATTTAAACAAAAAAAATTTCTCACTCACACTTAACGGGACCTAGTCAAATCCTGGATATATTGAAGTTCCGAGTCCCACAAGGCAGAATTATTTCTCCGAAGAGGAAAGGAAGGAATCCACTTTCTCCAAGGCGGAATTAATTCAATTTGTAAGTGAACGACATCCCCATACATCGCAACACCATTCTCTGCATGTATGTAGATGATACTAGCCAGAAACGATAGCCCAAAAGTTATCGGTCACGCACTAAACAAACACCTCAAGGAACTTGAGGACCGGTACTCTACTCAGAAAAATTACCCTGGGTGTTTCCAAGACTAAGGCCGTCTTCTTTCCCAGAAATCACCAAAAAATAGTTTAGTTTTTTTTTTTATTATTAGCGTCACACTAGAAGCAACACAAGGGCTATTGGCGACGGACCTCATAATTTTGAACCACGGTCAAGTGACGAGGACGACACCTGAGCTGGCACCCCCTCTCCTAACTTCCACACCATGCTAACGGGAGGACTTTGGGCCCCGAACAGATTTAACGTGCATCAGCCCCGGCTACAAGGCGGGTCTTTAGCGGCCAAGGATCGAACCCGCGACTGAACGAAAACCATCGGCCACGAACCCGAAGCCATGACCACAAAGCTACCTCAGCCCCACGAAAAATAGAACCTGATATTTATCTCGGAAAAAAAAAAACTCCCCTGGTCCTGGAGCACCAAGTACCTTTGGTGTATAACGTTGGATAAAAAAAAATCACTTTCAAATACATTCCACTGATTAAAAAACAGTACAGTTAAAACTGTCGTCAATGATGTACATCCCCTTATCTCGAGCAGGTCTACATCAAGTAGACGAAATAAAATGTTTATCCTATACTCTGATACCTATCCTGATCTATGCTTGTCCAGTCTGGTCACACAGCACAGATACAATAGACCTTAGAAAAATGTCAAGAGTCACCATACGAACAATATTAAAAGCAAATTGACACATGAAAAATATTGATATCAGAAATTCTAAAAATTAACCATCCCTCAAAACCTTCATGAAAAGACTTTCTGTTAAATTATTTTACAGAATCGCCACATCTACAAATAGCACAATCCAAGCTATACAAAAACACAGCCTCATCAGAAATAACTCCCAATTATACAGATCACGAAAAATTCTACTAGATTAATTTATTTTCATTTAAATCATCTAATTTCCACAACCATTTACATCCAAAATCTCATAGTAAACGCTGCGCCACTCACTCTCCATTCCTATCGACCAATATGAAAGCACGCTCTCGGCCCTGCCGAGAAGAAATTCCACTCGATCCAAAAACTACCAGACTGGTTTAGTTTACTTTTTTTTATTAACGTCGCACTAAAAGCAACACGAGGGCTATTGGCGACGGACCTCGTAATTTTGAACCACGGTCAAGTGACGAGGACGACACCTGAGCTGGCACCCCCTCTCCTAACTTCCACATCATGCCAACGGGAGGACTTAGGGCCCCGAACAGATTTAACGTGCATCAGCCCCGTCTACAAGGCGGGTCTTTGGCGGCCAAGGATCGAACCCGCGACTGAACGAAAACCGCCAGTCGTTAGTCCACGACCTTGACCACTAGGCTACCGCGGCCCACAACTACCAGACTGGACAAAAACAGGATTTACACCTCCCCTCCATCATCACCACCAAAATTACTGCCTGCATTAACACTTTAAATGTATTAATTTTCTCTTAATAACGTTTTATTAAACTTTTTATTCTTCATTTAATATATTTTAAAAAGAAACGGAAATTCCAGAAAAGTTTTTACATTTTAAATTTTCACGCAATTATTTACAAAATACTTCTTTAATAAGTTCTCTATATGCAATTGCATTTCCTCTTAAATATGTTAAACTTATTATGCAAAAATTCTCTATTTTATTAAATATTGTTCTCTTAACTTTAATGTACTGCCCCCCATTTTAATAACTTTAAACTCACTCCTGGGAAAGAGTAGAACCAATGTTCAGTTTGCAATAGAAAAATAGTTCCAGTCAGATCGGGGCTAAGGGCTCGAGAGGGTTAAGAACCCCGAGTACATTTCCCGCAACTGTTCAAAAGTACGAGGTACATTAGCAGTATCACTCATACTCCTCGATAGGGTGTTAGTAATTAGTTATGCACACAATAACTTTGTCTACCAATTTTCAAGATGACACATCTCCATAATCTGTCCTGCGCCATAAATAAAATAACTCTAGTTTTGATGTTAGATAACATTTTCTAATGCATTAATTACATATAGTATAGATTACAAAAATCATATTCCAATCTTTCGACTTGAAGAAATAACTATTTAACATATTATGCTTTCATTTTGTTTTTTTAAAAATACCATCTTCATTTTTTTTTAAATACATACGGGGGGAGAGGGAGAGAATTTGAGATAAAATAATTCAATTATTTCTTGCTGATTGTTCATATAACTGATTTTAATAGTAAAAATATATGCATTTCATTTGTACAAATAGTTTTTATATATTTAAAATGCTTTTCGAATCTTAATATAATTTTCTTCTTCTTCAACAATACAATTGGTTTTTCCAATTGTCCGCAATTTATTCATATTTTACATAAGAGTGAAATTAAGTTTTAATACTTAAAAGTAGAAACATCTTTCTCTTGCTGTTCTTATATATTAAATTCATACTTTTTTTTTTTACAAAATACAATTATTGGTGAACAAATCAATGACTTAAATATATTTCCCCGTCTTTGATATTATTTTATACTATGAATCTTACTATCTAGACACAGCACGATATGTAAAATTCCACACAATTACCACACAAATTTAAATAAATATTGGAACATTTTTCTGCCAGAAGAAATGTTCAAATTTTGGATGCTCTGCTTGGATATTAAAGTTACCAATAGCTTAAAAAAGAAGGGATGACTTTTTTTTTTAAAAAAAAATCGTTTTTAAGAATTCAAAATCACTACAATAGGAATGAAATCAGTATTTCAAACACTTTGAGTTTAATTTATTATAAAATTTCTAAGAAATGACAACCTACACTATTGCTTAATTTAATAAATCTATTTTCGTGATATATTTTAAATTACATAACATTATATATTCCTTAAGCAAATAAAATACGTTCATAGTCAAACAACTATCTTTATAAAAAGAACGACTTTTAATTACATTAAATGTAAGGCATTAAGTTTTATTTGAAACAAAAATCCTTAAGTTTTAGTTCAGAGACCAAGATAGAATTTTTTTAAAAAAAATTTATAAATGCTACTGTATGTTAGTATCGTAAACGAATAATTAGATATTTTATATAAAAAATAAATAAAAACAATAATTAAAAGACAACTTTGTCACAGAAATTTTCTCAAAAAAGCTTAGATGTGCGATAGACAAAAATTATACGGTCCATTTGACAAGATATTTAATTTTGAAAAAAGACACATTCTTCAATGTTCTTTACTTGGTATATGACTGCCTGTAACGATTATGTGTCTTACATCTACTGATACAAAACATTAATAGTCAACTGTGACGCTTTGAAAATGAACAAATTTAATTTATTTTTTGAGAAATTAAGGACACACATATTATTTAAAACAGAAAATTTTTCATAACATCCACCTAAAAAACTAGGAAGCAGCACTTTTTGGTCTTATAAGGTCAATTTTGATGAAGGAATTAAAAAGGCCCAAAAATACAACAAATAGTAGGATTATCTTCCAGAAATAGTTTAAATCTCCAATCTTTAACCACTAGGCCTCTACTTTGCCACTGAATTATTACAGATTCACTTATTTTCAAAAATTAATGATTTAAAACAATTTAAAAAACAGTTCAAAAACCTATACATTTTTGGCTAAAATTTCAAAATATATTTTGCCATTTAAATCCCTATTCATTATAAATTCAGTCTTAGAAAAACAAAACAAGAAGCTGGTAAGTTTAAAAATTTCAGATATTAAGAAGAAAATACTGTTGAGAGGAGAAAGTAGATCATGAAGGAACAGAGGTTTCCCACACTTGAGTTTTGTCTCACTAAAGAGTGCTACAATTGAACTTCAAATCTATTTTTAAAAAAATGTATTTATTTGTTTTACTTTTCAAACTGTAATAATTTTTCTACCTCAAGGCCTAAGGTGTACAGCCAAGTATGAAACAAAATTAAATAAATTTATTTACCTTTGTTTCTAAATTAAATTAACACCAAATACTCGGGGGGGGGGGGGTTTTCTTTAATAATTTAAAAACAAAGAGCAGAAACAAATTAATTTTATTTATTACTATCATTTATTAAATGAGTTATTCATATTAATTATGCTAAATTAAATGTAAACATTCACTCCTTCATCCTTTTTTTTTTAAAAAAAAAAATACTCATTGTTTCAAACTTGATTAAAGATTGAAATCTTGTAAAAAGCATTTTTTGGTTAAAAACATTTCTTTGAAAATATTTTTAATGTATTAGCAAAATATGACTAGACAGAGAAATCCAATTTAAATGGCATGAACTACTGTGAGAAAAGCAAAAATGTATTTATGTATAATAAATAAATTTAAAATTGTAAATTAGGGTTAATCATAAAACTATAACTTAAATCAATACATTATAACTCGATAGCAGTCAATGACTTAAGCATCATTTATTTCTGAGGTTAAGCTTCTACATAAGAGATTGTAACCAGTAGAAATGATTTTTTGACACAAAACTTTTAGTAAACGATCTGGTCATCTCATATTAATGATTTATGTCAAAATAAACTAAAAGCAACATTTTTTTCACTGTACAAACCTTTATAATGTGATAATAAAAATTTTTTAAAAATAAATATATACACACTAAGAAAAAACATTACTCCAAATCCTCATCTACTACAAGGAAACGTATCTCCAAAGCACCTAATGTACGTGGAAAAAAAAATAGGTGAACGTTGCGAAGGGATGCTAAATGTGTAGTGAAACCAGGAGATAATATGCTGCATTCATTTATTAAGTTGTGAATGAACTTCAAACAAAACATTAAGGACTGGCAAAAGGAGTTCAAGAATTGGTTGGGAATACAGTCACAACGTTGAAAAGTACCACATTCTTGCGAGTGTGACAGGATCTACACAAAAATAGCTTGCTCTTTAATAAATATTCAGTCTCCTATAATTATACACTGACATTTTAACATATCAGTGATGACATACTTTATCTTAAACTCGTGTACTGAACTTTTAAGTTTTACTAAAACCCATTTGATTTTACAGCACATAAAATTCAATATACAGTGGTGTACCACTGATGGCACACGACAACTTCAAATAATATACGTCACAAACCACCAGAGGTACAAGTCATTGCAAAGGTGTTAAACACACTAATGTGTGATATGTTAAATAAATATTTTTAATACACCAATTAAGTCAGAATGAATTGTTTTGACTATCTGAAGCCTAAACTATTGATATCAATTTAATATACATTACTTATTTCATTCTGAGATTTTTGAATATATATTGCTTTCCATAAAATACATCTAGCAATAATATTAATAAAAACACATGATCATAAGACTGAATAAATAATTTATTATGAAAAAATATTTTCCTAGTACAACACTGCACTTCATTCAGATGTTTAGAGTTTTCTAATTTGATGAGTTGTAACATCTTAGAAAAAATATAGTAGGATCAAAACATATTTAACTAAATTAAGACAAAATTATAAAATGTTTGCATCCACCTTTAGCATTAACACAATTTTTATTACAATACAAGGTGTCTTCCTTCACCAATGCAAAGAAAGTATAACTCAAATGCTTTTTTTAATATTTGTCTTCAGAAATTGTTTTGCCTCTTACAATGGGGATTACTATTCTCTTTCAACTTACACTTAAACTGTACTTTGACCATAAATATCTCTTGTTAATCTAAATTAAAAAAAATATATATTGCACCAATATTTATACAAAATTATACTAAATTAACTATCCATGGCATTTAAATTAAATGAGTGAATTTCTATTATTTACTTGATTAGTATAGTGCTATAAAATATACATAAAATAAAGCTGTCTTAATACAATTAATGTTGAATAATATCCAATTTTCTTCCCTTTGAAAATGGTACAACCGACTTCTTTACAGAACCTTCGTAACTTGAGAAGTGGAAATTTAACCATGGTACATTAGCCAATAGGTATTCTAAAACAGAAACAAACCTTGCAAAAGTATCCAGTGAAAAGATAAAGCTGTCTTTACCATTTTCTACATTGATAATCTTTTTCCTAAAGCTAGCTTACTCAGAAACAAGATTTTATACTTTGCCTGCTGTGAGGTTGTGATTTGATAAGAGATTATTTTTGCAAAGGAGTTTATTTTCCTCTGTCATACAGTTATCTATAGAGCAAAATTCAATGATACAATGCTATCTGGTTGTTTAGTCATACGTTTTTCTATAAATTAAATACCTTTAGTTTGGAAAAAGCTAACAAATACATCATCCCTTTGTTCCCCAACTGCTTTTCAGTAGGCAATTTGAAATCAAGGGAACAAAAAAAAAAAAAAAAAAATTCAAATATTAATACAACCATTAATCAGAGTCAGCCTGGGTGCAAGAAACCATTTGGGGTCCTAAATTTTTTGTAAAGTAAAAAAAATTACAAATATGAACATAATATTACTAATGCAAATTTATTTAATGCATGATTTTATTTTGCTAATATATATTAATTACCTCAGAAAAATTACAATTTTTGCTATTTCTTTTTCGATGCTTAATACAGCAAGTGCTGTTAATAAGCGTTCTGCATACATGCTTGACTAAAAAGTTCAGTTTAAGTTGGGATACTCGGCAGTTCCCTGAATCAAGTAACAAAAACTAACTATCTACATCATCAAGAATTTGAGAGAAAGAAGATTGTTGAAATTCATAGATCTAAAACTATAATAACGTTTATGATAAAATGAACTTTTCGTCCTACTGACAACAGGAATAATGTCAAGTTTTCCTGTGCACAGCATCCGCGACCCCCCCCAGATGGACGGCTCTGCCATTAACAATAAAAAAGGAGCTAAATTACTAAATATTTACTATTAATATAAACAAAGAATTAATTAAAACAAGTAATTCTCTCTTGTAGTAAAGTTCATTAAAAGTTTTTAAAACAGAATTTCTTTTGAACGGAAGATACATTTCTGAATAATAAATATGTATCCAAAACACAATTTTGAGATGAAATTTTTTTAAATGTAAATATGGGAGTGAAGTCATCTCTCAAATTATTCTGAATTGAAACATACAAGGTGTCATTCTCTTATTAAATACAGAGAATGACACTGCTACAGAAGAAGCACGAATGCACCAAATGCCAGCGACTGACAGGTGTTTAGAGTGAAGCCTTTTCTTTCAAATTTTAAATACTAATTAAAAATACTAAGAACATATGCCGAATTAACTGAAATATCAGTTAATTCGGCAACTCAAATCAATTATCATGAATAAAAGTAATCTATAACTCAGAAGTATTCCGATTTTGACTGAAACATTTATTTTCCAAAGATAAGAAAAGTAACTTTATGTGGGGAAGCTACAAACTTGTCAGTTATAATCAACTGACAAAGGAATAACCTGAAGATAAAAATGGCATATATAAAACTCGTTTTAGAATTCTGAATGAATAATTAAGACAAAGTCTCTATTTGCTTTTTTATTTTGCAATTTCTTTACTTTTTTTTTTAAGATATGCAGTGATTTAATGCAGCTAATATTTAAAAATGTTGATACTATACAAATACTATACAGTTCCACTCTTTTTTTACACATATTCTAAAAAAAATGCTCAAGAAATTTTTTATGTTTCATTCCTACAATCCACATAACTCAAACATAGAGGCATGATTGAAGGAGAATTGCAAGATAATGTAGAGGACTTACCAAATGTTTAATTTATTGCTATAATTCTCTCTCTCTCTGTTAAATAAATCTATAAACCTATCATTTAATCAATAATTAAGTATATAAAAATTTACCTTTGTAATTTGTAATACATAGCAGCGATGTCAAACATGGGAAACGACTCACTGAGAAAAGCTTAAAGTAAATCAAACACAATTCCTTGTGAGACCTAACCAAAATACAAGTCCAAATGATCTGCAACTTTAAAGTGTTGATTACCAGAAATATCAACAAATTATATCCAGTTTTACACTCAAAATTCTAAAATAATTCCTTCTGTGATTTTTGTTCGCTGTATGGAAACATCAGGGTTCAAATGATCATGGACAGTCCCCTAAAGGTAAGTCAATCTTTTCCTTTAAAATCAAATATGTCAGTCATTTCAGATATGAAAAACTGTTTGCAATAGAAATAGTTACAGATTTGTAAATATTACTTGTATTTATCTTAAAATATCTCAGATCAGAAATACTCCGAGTTTGGGCAAAAATCGTACATATGTTAAAAAACAGCATATCTAGTGATTTGGCAAAAAATAGATGTTACTGGAAAGCTCCATCATCAAAGCTCTAGGACCAATATTAAGCAAGATAGCTTAAAACCTTAGCGCAACTCTTAGATTTTCACGCCAAGTCAGGTACAAATACCACCGACCGAGATAGAAGCAATAGTAGTGAAGAGGAGGAGCTGTAGTGAAGATGATTAATTTTGATTGCTAGTGGATAGCAGCCGTTATCTGTCTGAGATATTAGAGACTTCAGTATTTGGAAGCTGTTTCCTGTGAAATTAGCTGAATTGGAGCTATGTAATTGGGATGTCTACAGCTGGAATTTCCTGCATCCTGCAGAAATTGCTAAGAATAAAAGTCTTGAGATTTTTAAGAGATTGTTTTCATCAACTCTCAATCAAAATGAACCCCAAAGTGCGGTACAATACTATTACAATCTCAATATTGTATCACAGAATGCATAGCAACAGAGAATGCACAATGATTGTAAAATCGTTAATTAATTCCTATGTTGATGATTTGTGATTGTATGATCTCTTAAATTTATAAATAAATATTTATTTTTAAAATGTTAGTTTTACTTTTGCATGATTGCATCTTAATTTAGAAACTAATACATCCTGGAAAGTACAGAAATCCCAAAAAGTGAGAAAAATAGTGTATGATTACCACTTCTAGAGCAAATCGTTGATTTTGACAGTCTAAAATTTCATGAAGTTCTCTTGTAATAACAGTAGTTTTATCCCCCCACTAAAAAGCATTGTAGTAACATGGGCTTTTTGTGCTTCTTTAAGTTTATAATTTAAAAACAAGAGTCAATTTTTAAGTTTTCTGCAGTTTAATAAAATAGTTTTAAAAGATTAATTATATTTATAGCGATATCTTAAAAGATCTACACAAGAAAATTCCATTTATTTTAATATAAATAAATTTGTAATTGAATCCTTAAATTAATGCTTTGATAATTAAACATGGAGAGTTGATAATGTATGATTATAGTTGTGAAAAAGCAGACTTAAATTTTGTACGCATGCATTTTTTTACCTTGTAAACTTTGTAATTCTGAATCTGGCAACAGTGTGTTATGTTTAGATTTTGAGTTTAACGATGGAATGTTCTATATTCATAGTAAGATGTATTTGAAAATGTAAATAGTGTAAATAAAATAGTGTTAGAAAGTATTGAGAGTTTGTCGATTTATAGCTTTCTACATTATATGAGTTTTGAGTATTAGAAATATCGATTAATTATTGAGTTGAAGTTTTTGGTATTTCAACAACATTGTTATAATATTTGTTGTAGTACATTTAAATTGGAACCCCTTTCCGTACGAATTTTCTGGTCAATCACCTATCAAAATAACTATGACCTTGAATTATTCAAATGCTAACCATTTACCTGTTAATACATACTGATGCAAATAATGAATACTTACTGATAATTTTTAAAACATACTACTTAATTTAAAATAATTTTGATTTCTAATCCAAAATATTTCATTTTGGAAGAATCACATATTCAAATTTTTCCCCCCAAAATCAAAGTAAAACTCCATTCTACATATTCATGACATTATTTAAATTTTATACATATGTTCACCTATTATGCCTGAGGTCTACTGTCACATTCACTCCATTGCCCTTTCTGTTTATGAGAAAAATCAACAGCATCATTCTATTTAATGGTTTCATTCTATTTAATGTACTCTATTTGCATAATTTAGACATTTGTGTCTTTTCCTCTCCCTTGCTTTCTGTAACGGAAATAATAAGAAAAAAAAAAAAAAAAAATTTTTTAAAATAAAAAAAAGAGTTAAATATCTCTTGTTGTGATATTAAATAAATAAATAAAAACCTCATTAAACTTTAAGAACTGTTGTTTAAAGTTCATTTAGGTAATTTTTCTTTCAGATTTTTTTAAAATAAAAGTCTAATCTACTTTTATTTGCTCTACAATAAACAGTTTTGTCACAAAAAGGAGGTAGAACAACAAAAAACATAAAATTCCAATCAAACTTACAAGAATGTGAGTGGAATGTTATAAGAGGAAAGAGTTAATATTTCCATAATTTCTATGAACCATTCCAAAGAAGATAAATTTCCTGCATGATAAAGTATTAAAACTATATTAATTAAAAAGTATTAAATACATTGCTGATTTTAAAGAAAGTATCTGCATTTTTTAATTTTGGGAATATACAAATTAATCCGTTAATGATCACCACAACAAAGATTGATGAATGCTACAATTAATTCCATTACTAAATAAAGGTCTATCTTCAAAGCATTCATTTTTGGTTGTCTTCCTACTAGAAAAGTTACCTGTGGTTATTAACGCTACAGTTAGAAAAAGATATTAATTACCTTACTCATTTAAACTAGAATCATCTACAACTATAAATATGTTCAGATTTTGACAATTATAACTTTTCATTATCATTATTCAATAATCTGTTATATATTATTATACAGAATTAATTTTTTCAAAACAAGTAGCCAAGCATCACTTGTTGGAAAACAAGTTATTTAACAATGATTTCTTTTTGTTTAAGTATTTTCACTATGCATCATTAAAATATCTTGTTTGTAAATATAATTTTGCTGATTTTTTTAGTGTAACCATTAAAATGACAAGTTTCTAAACAGTTTCAAAACAAGAACATAGCCAGAAAATTTTTTTAGGCAGGATGTCCAATTTTAATTTTATGTATATAATGACTAGAATACAACATACATTAAATTTACTTTTAATTATATTGAATAAATTTTATGGGAATTCCATAGCATACATTAATCACGTTAAACTCTAATTATATATTTCTGATTATATTCTAAAATAGACAGAAAACCATCTTCTTAGATATTGCAAAAACATTCAAATGTATGCCTAAGAGATGACAAAAACTGCATTAATTTACTATATGAAATCAAATAGTTTTGCCAAATATGGAGTAAAAAGATCAAAAACATAAGAAATTTAATTGTTAGAATAATATTTAAAATTAACTCATACAAAAATAAAATTGATGTTAAAATCCACTGCCTCTGTAGAAAGATTTTACTCAAGATTGGGGGAAAAAAGTACATTAAAAACTTTGGCTTAAGTCACGAAATATTTTACTCCTTAATAATCTTATCCATTGAAACTGAATTGATCAAGAGAAGTTATTAAAAAACATTCTAGAAAATAAAACATATTTTATGCTATTTTATGATTTATTAGGATACATACAAAGCTATGTTTTTTTAATACACATCTATTTTTTCAATTTAAAGAATTTTTGAAATATATTTTACAGTTTCAAATGAAATAAATTTTTAAAATAATTTCAACTTATTAAAAATTTTAATATTTAAATAAAGTTAAAAATGATTTATTTTCACATAGTTTTTATCACCAACAAATAAAACACCCACTAACTCAACAAAAAATAAAGATAATACCTGTAACTCAAAATCATCTTTTATTCAATAATCTTTAAATCAATTTATCTTTTTCTTTTGAAATTTTTATACTAATATTTCAGTCATTTATCTTGGGGGCACAACCTTATATACCTGTCCAAATATGAATCTTTTTATAAAGAAATGAAAATTTATGGCATGAAGGAGAATAAAAATTGAGGAGGATCACTGGAGCATTTCAAGAATAGTATCAACCAGTATTTATCACAGTAAACCACTTAGGAGAAAAAGCATGTCACTCAAGTATCTCAAGGTTTAAAGCCTGCACTTACCTACAAAAATATAACCACTGAGGAGAGAAGATAATCATATAAAAACTAAATCAGCTAATTCTAGAAAATTTTAGACTTAAATAGTGTTAGTAACAATCAAAGCTTTTGAAAACATATCCAAACTTCTGAATATCCCATTCAAACTGACAAGAATTTAATAAAAAAAAAAAAAAATCCTATTTAAAGTTTAAAAAATACTAACAACATTTTCTAAAGCAATATTTTTAATTA
The DNA here is from genome assembly GCA_019974015.1 of Nephila pilipes. Classification (NCBI taxonomy): domain Eukaryota; kingdom Metazoa; phylum Arthropoda; class Arachnida; order Araneae; family Nephilidae; genus Nephila; species Nephila pilipes. Next base: position 605,172 of record BMAW01016158.1, read on the forward strand.
TCTTAGAATTTTATTTTCATTTGCAGTTCTATTAAAACAGTATATATATAAACTATATACTATATTGGAACATAATTCAAATCTTATTTTTAAAAAATTTATCCCAAAACTTTAAGGTTTTCAATTCTAGCAATTTCACAATTGATTTTAAAAAAAAAATATCAACTCCTAATAAATAATAACTGGAAATTTGAATTTTAGACTTCTACAACATTCAAGCTTCACAACAGATATTTACATGCAATATAAAAGTGATTTGAAAATTTTTATTTTGGGAGTTTACAATATCAATTATTAGAAAAATGCTATACCAAGAAAAATTCTAAGAACTCTTCCTGTCTTTCACTATTGTAATCATTTCCATGGCAACATCAGAAGAATGACTGATATTATTTAATATTACATATATAATACATTCAATCCACCGTTTAACTTTTGAGTTCTGTTAACCTTTGTGTACCTGTTAAACTTTCAGCCCACATAAATTGTTGAATTATAGTTCATTAAGAAAAATCACCTTTTTTAAAGTATAAAAGCTTCTAGCTATTATCTAACAGTCGCATCTCTTCAAATGATACTTGCAATGCAAGACATACTACTTACTCTGAATGCTGTTTCATCATGGCTTAGAAAATAACTTACAACAAATAAATTGCTCCAATATCCCTTCATGATTGAAAACCTCTCTTAATGACTACCTTTATGTTAAGACAACAATAAGTAACATCAACAAGATCCATTACATACATACAGACATACACACACATACATATGAATAATTTCACCTTATTTAAATCTTGTAAATATATATATATAGTGGCTCCCCAAAGTGTTTGTACACTTTAAAATTCTGTAGTAAAAACTACGTACCCTGAAATTGAATTCGAATATGAAGTCCAATATTTTTTTCACATCTTCTCTATGTAATTCTAAAAAAAAAAAAAAACATTTATTTAACATATTGATTGATTTTCTTTTTATATAAAAATGAAAAGGGAAGAAAGCAGAGAAATAAAATGCCACAAAAGTCATCATACATAGAAATATTTTTGGAGAAATTCACAATTATAATTATAGTCTATCACTCTATTTTTATTTTTGCATTTTGGTGGCATTTAAAAATCGTTTGACTTAAATTTTTGCCTATTTACTCTGTAATATTCTAGTTATTGTTTAAAAATGGCTTTCTAATCATAAAGAAACAACAAATAGCATTCAAAAATTAATTATTTTTCATAATAATAGTGGTAAATCAGCTCAGAATATTGCTAAATTAGTTAATTTAATCCATTCTACAGTGCAAGTATGTGATAAAACTATTTAAAGATAATTGAATCGAAAATAAGGTAAGAAAAAGTCATCCTGCAAAGTTAACGAAACGTGATCAGAAACTTTAATTCGAATATTTGTAAGAAATCCACGTTTGAGTGCTGTAAAAGTTTCTGCTGAATTTAAAGAAAAATTTTCTTCAATTTCACCTGAAAAAGTTTGATGAGTTCTCAAAACAGCTGGATTAAATGGGCGTTCTGCCCAAGGAAAACATTTTGTTTCCGCGAAAAACAGAAAGCTTAGGTTTTCCTTCGCAAAATGAATGATTAATAAACCTGAAACATATTGGAATAATGTATTATTTTCCAATGAAAGAAAATTTAACATTTTTGGTTCCAATGGACGTATAATTATATGGAGAAGAAAAAAAATGAGGAATTTAATCCCAAGAACTTAGTTGGAATAGTAAAGCATGGCGGTGGAGGTGGATGTCATCATCAGGACTAGGTAATTTGGTATTTATTGATGGCATAATAAATCAATCTTTATTTGAATATTTTAAAAGATAATTTAAAGCTATCAGCCCAAATTTTGGGTATTAGAAACCACTTCAGTTTTTTTTTTTTTACCAAGATAACAATCCTAAGCACACAGCTGTGAACATTTGCTTCTGGTGTCTCTATCATAGTCCATAAGTTTTGAAAACACCACCTCAATCGCCAGATTTAAACCCAATAGAACAGATTTGGAGAGAATTGGAGGTTAGAGTACAAAAATACTACATTAAAACAAAAAAATGAACTAAATACAGTTATGATCCAAGAATGGAAAAACAGTGATGCAGAAATTATAAAAAAACTGGTGAAGTCCATTCCCAGACATTTAAAAGCTGTTGTGGCTGCTAAAGGATATCCCATTAAATATTAATTTAATGAAAAATTAGAATATTTACTAAGATGTAGAGATTTTTTAAACAGTACGAAGACTTTTGTGAGAAAAATTGTTTGTTTATGGTTATTGAATTCTTAAAAATAAAAAATTTTACTATGTTTTTATAGTATTTCATGTAGTTTTGTTAAGAATAGATTATAGATCTCCTTATTAAGTACCAATTCTGAAAAATTAATTTTAATTAATGGATATAGCTCTATTTTATTGAAAATCATAAGTGTACGAACACCTTTGGAAGCCACTGTATATATACAAGAAATATTCCACAAATAACAAAGGTTATTATTCATACTATTTTTTGGCCCATTGAAATTTCTTATAAACAAAATTAAGCCAGTATTACAGAGGAAGAACATCTATAAATACAATCAGAGCTTATTTGAAAAGGGAATAAAAAAGTACTCACTGTTAACTTTTTTTCAGTGTAAATATATTTTTACACCATTTTACAAGCATGGAATACAATCATAATTTTTAATTCTAAATTATATGATACAGAATAAAAATTCCATAACAAAAGAGCTACTTACATTTGGGAATTGTTTTTTTGCTTAAACACTATAGATCCTTTTCACCAACATACATAGTATACTTTAATGAGTCTACGAGAAAAAAAAGAGACAACTGTTATTCTATACACAAAATTTTAGCCTGTGAGCAGTTCAAATTAAATGTCCAAGTAACTTTAATATAAAAAGTGTTCCACTAATATCAAAACAGATAACTACCTTTAAAAAAACATGGTTCATTTTTATTACACTAATGTATACAAAACTATTTGTAAAAAAAATTTAGATAATATTTCATTATAAAAAGAAACCATAGGACATCTCTAAATAGTGTTTCTTAAGGATATAATTCCAAAAAAATTAACAATTTAAAGCCAAAATTTTTAAATTTTGAAGCATGAAAAAAAAAAAAAAAAGTATCCCCCCCCCTAAATGTGCTCACCTTATAAATATCATGCGTAAAGATGAAGTAACACTAATATCCTGCCAAAAAATGGATTTCGAATGCTCTAATTCAATAATACATATGGTCAAACATTCTGTGGTATTAAATAATTATACAATTAATCCATTTCCTGCACACATAAAAAATCTATACAATATTTGGATATAATTTATGTTACTTATCATGTAACAAGTTTAATTGTACAATATCAATTAAAGGGTTTCACAATAGATCTTTAGATAATACAAAAAATTCATTACAAAATATGTCATACAAACCAGATGAAAAAAAAAAATGAATTCAAATGACTATACAGACAATTTTCCTTTTGTTTAAGAATAAGAAAAATATCACTTGTACACATTCCTATCTTTCACTCCTTTTTAAAGATAATTATTTGTCTGTTTACCATTTTGTAAAATGTATTTTTATGGATTCAAAATGTTCTTGGACAGACTAGAAGCTAAGAATTTTACAATGATTTTGAACACACAAACACATAGCATTGACAAGTGTAGCATTCAGTTTACTCAAAAAAGATAATTTTGGTTGGTTCTATTACATTTAACACTAGAAAGACAGGAATTTTTCTATTTCTAAAAAGACGGAGGACCGTCAAAATGATGTGTAGAAATAAAATCAAAAGTAAAATATATTAAATGCATTTTTAATTAAAAATTATCAAAAATATAAATATTTCAGAACAAGAAATAGTATTTTTTATAAGTTATTGAATTTATTTTTGAGTATTTATATATATTGAAGTCAATAAAAACACATTTTAAAGAAATTTACACATAAAACAAAATCTTACTAAATTAAACTTTTTATAAAAAATCTAGCATGGCAGTAAATAAAATTCACTTTGAAATGTAGAATATTATAATTGGTATACTTGAACTAATAAAACAACCTGATCATTGCATCTGTTACATATCTCTAGTAAACGGCTAAAGTGCAGTTCTATTACACATCCCAATTCGGAATTGGGGACAATTTTTGGAGTTTGATATCTGACCAAAAATTTGAGAAACAGTGTGTGGGATGGCTTTGATTATTTCATGATTTTGTCAAAGTTAAAGCAAAAAATCTCTTCTGGATATTGTTCTTCCTGAAGCCTCTTTGTACACAATCCATGCGTTTATTGAAGCTAAATATAAAATACTGTAAAAAATGTAAATTAGACAACTTCAACATCCTGCTTTTGCTGAATAGTTATGTGTCCTTTGGTTAAGAATGTCTACACCATACTTTGTAGAATTATAAAATACCACAGTTTCGGACACTTTCTTTTCATTATCTATAATGTTAACAGTTTAGTGTAGAGTACTTAGAACCAAAGCATTCTTGTTCTTCTTACATTGATACACAGTCAAGATGGATTCATTGTATTTATAACAGGATGTAGAATAAAGTGGATAGTTTGAATATTTTGCGACGTCTGGAATTCCCCACCTTGATTGTTTCATTGTGACGATAGTACTAGCATATTTTGTCTTCAATTTCTCAGCAAAAGTAAGAAAAGTAAAAAAAAGTTATCAGTAGTGAGGTTCTTGTCTATGCCCAAGAATGGTTGCATCACACATAAAACGACATAGTCTGAAAGTGTCAAGTTATCCTTAATCATCAGTTTAATTATCTAGTGGTATCATCTTTTCCTAAATATGGAATGGCATTTAGCATGTATTTTAATTCTACATTTGCGGAAATCCAAAATTTAATACCAAAAGTATCAAGCTTACTTGGTATGAATTGAAAGAATGGGTATCTAGCTTTAGACAGAAATTATTACTTATCAATTGTTAAATTTTCTTTTGGCCCATAGCAAGAACTAAAGTTTTCAACGAAACGATCCCAAATAGAAGATATCATAGCAAACTTATCGTTTTGTAATCTTTGAGATCTTGTAGATTTTCTATCAAATCTCATAAACCTCAATATTTCCTTGAACTTATCCCGTGGTCTAGAATCACAAAAAACAGTAGGCCTTCACGTCTTATTCTATAAATTTCTGACAGAGATTCCTTCGGCACAATATACTCCTCGGGTTGACAAAAGAGCTAAAAAGGCGTCTAACTCTTCATCGACCAGTTTGCATTTTGGAATTGCCTTCAAGCTTCTGTTTCAGTTCGTTCCAGTATTATTTTACAGGTGATTCACTTGAAAATTCTGCTTCGCATTTCACATGATAACATCTATTGTTTGGAATGGGGTGAGGAAAAGTATAGGGGAGAAAGTAGGAGATAAGGGTTCTTCTTTTAGTTCAGCGATAACTTTTTACAAAACGAAATATTTGTTTTTTTATTACATACTTCGTTTTTATTATGGTTTTGTGAATTGCATTACCGTAAGACTTGTCAAATAGGATATTGTAATGAAAATAAAACCATCAAAATTTGTTCTAAATGTGAGAAATATGTTTGCGGAAAATGCACAATAGAGACAACCAGTATATGTAAAAAATGTGATGAGCAATGAATTTAAAAATTCTTATTCTTTGTGTTTGTAATAAAAATTGACAATATACAATTTTGTTCATTTATAATAAAGTTAATTTGTTTATTTCCTTTCTAACATCCATATTTCACACATTCAATCAGGAAACAAACTCCCATCATTTGACTGGCTATGGTAGAAATAGGTATGTATTTAGTGTTGGTATGTTTAGTGTAAAAAAAAAATCAATTTTTTTCTTCTTTTTAATAATTTCAGTTATATCCTTTCTTTAAAATAAAAGCAGTGAATCCTGGAAAATAATTTCATTCTTGTTAGTAAATTTCGATCATTTTTTTTAATTAGCTTAAAATGTGCATGAAAAATAGACAATTCGAATTTTTAAAGGCATTGACTACATTCAACATGCAGTTGTTTGGAAAAATCTTACTTTAAAGTTTAGAATAAATTAAATTATCAGAAATTCCAAAGACAAAAAAAAAAAAACTTTCAAAAAGTCACAGCCCTATGTCAGTATTTTAAATATTTTTAATACAAAATAAGAACAAAGACTCAAATGATTGAATGTGATACATATAAACATTAAATTATGTCCACATATTTAAATTTTCTAAATGGTACAGATATATAAACATAATTTATACATTTGTATAAGTTAGAAATAATGTTTCACAGTACCACTTTCAAAAATATCCTACAACATTTATAAATTTAAAAAAAAAAGGTTTTTAATCGCAGTATTGTTTAATTATTTCAAAAAAAAAAAAAATTGCACATTAAAGGTAGAAAACATTACTAATATATTAAAGTTTATTAAAAGAAAAAATCATATCGACTTTAAATTCTTATTCCCGCTTAAATGAATCTCATCAATATTTTGCAGGTATGTATCATTCTTTTTTTTTTTTTTTTTAATTTTGAATCATGTTTTTGCTACACAAAAAAATCCAATTTGAAAGTTGTCAATAATAAAAATACTAATAACATTAAAATCCTTTTCTCATCATACCTGCAAAGATCAAAATATGGTCTTGAGTAGTTTAACGAAATTACAATAAACAAAGAAATAACATTAACTCCATATACGTTGATTTAGTCTAATTAGTACAAGTAGACACCTTAACTTAAAAATAAAATAATTCATTAGTATTAGCTTAAAAAACTATTTATTTAAAATCTCCTTTTTTAAAAAATTAACAAAAATTAAATGTATTTGTCAAGAAACAAAGAAAAGTGTTAATATATGCTTGTCTAACTACAGAAATTTCTGAATAGTTAAGGCCTCTCTTTGGATAATTTTTTTAATGAAGGAAATCATCACTTAAATAAATTTCTGCAGATTTAATTAATCTCAATCATATACCTGTTAGAATAGGCTATTCCGTGGGTAAACAATACTTCAGTAAAAATTTAATTTTAAGTGACACCTCTCAAAAAAATATATACTTTTTTTGTTAAGAGCACGATATCCAATTTCAAAAAAAAAAAAAAAAAACTTCAATTAAAATATTTTAAATTTCATTATAGGATCATTCAGAAAGTTCTGTGGTATTTTTATGATAAATATAATAACAAAGCTTAAAAGAAACACATTTTATTCAATAACATAAGCACCATTTTGTTCTATGACTTTTTGCCATCATACTAGCGCCTGGAAAATTCTTTTTATAAAAATTGGCAGGCTTATTTGGGAAAACGTTACATAGGTGCTATTTGACAGTCTACAAAAGAGCAATCTCTTGGCTGTTCAAAGAATTTTTAAGTGACCAGAAGAGGTGAAAATCTGAGGAAGCCAAGTTTGGTTATGGGGGTAGGGACACAAAACAATCCAATCATGTGCAATACAAAGTGAACATATTAAATAATGAAACTAACGCTGCTACAGAAGTATGCATGCACCAAACGCCAGCGACTGATAGCTGTTAAGCATGCAGCCTTCTCTTTTGAATGCAGTGCCTCCAAGTTCTGTAAACAAATACGTATAGCATTAGCCTTTGTTCCCATTAGTTTTTTTTTGTTTTGCCCAAAAAATTATAAGTGTAACAATAGAGTAATGGACTGTTGAGATATTTCACAAGAAACTTACAAAAACCGCTATTGAAACTTATAATTCATTGAAAGTGTCAGGTTTTCAAGATGGCTGAGATATTGAAGATGATTCACGCCAGGGTCACCCTTCCACATCAAAAATGGATGATAATATTGAAAAAAATCGGTAATCTGGTAAAATCTGACCATTGGTAAAGTATTCATGTGATTGCTGAGACTAAAGGAATTGACAAAGAATCTGTATCGCAAATTTTACAAAACAATTTTATCATGCAAAAGTGTGTACCAAAATAGTGCTTAAAATTCTCCCATTTGAACAACAAGAAGTTTGCAAAAGTGTTTGTACTGACACTTTGATTGCCATTGGAAATGACCCAAACTTATTGGAATAGATAAAAACATGTGATGAATCATGGTTTAATCGCTAAACAAAGCAGCAATCCATGCACTGGAAGAGTCCATCTTCAACAAGAGCCAAAAAAACTCAAATGAACAAATCAAAATTCAAAGCAATGATTGTTCCTTTCCCCCCCCCCCCGATATTCATGGGATTGTGTTCCTGATGGTGAAACTATCATTCAACAATACTACCTCCGTGAAATGGAAAAAACTACCCAAATTGTGGGAAAACAAGTCATTCTGTATTGTCTGTCAAGAGGTTTCTAGGCCAAGTACAGCATCCTAGTGTTAGACCATTCGCCTCACTTGTTGGACCTTCCACCACTATTTTGAATAATGGAAGATTTGCATGGAGTGTTGTAAGGATAGAAGAGGGGTGTATATTGAAGGTAATAAGTAAATATATAATCAAAATAAAATGTTTTACAGCATTAAACGTCTCGTTTAATAGCCACACCTTATAAGTCATTACTTGACATTCATAATTTAAAAACTACCATTTAGGAACAGTACTTTTCTGAATTTATTGTCCGATTTGGTGGCAAAAGTTCATGATAAATTATATCTTTGTAGGCCCACTTTACACAAAGCGTTATTTCTATGGGATACAGTCCTCCCTCTCCGAGTTACTTGAGAAGGTTCATTTAGTTTATGCCATGATTTTTCCTTGTAACCATTTCATATTACCAATAATGAGTCATTTCAAAAAAGGAGCTTCTTCCTTTTGTTTCAATAGAGAATGGCACACCAAAATCTGAGCATGCAGATTCAGCAGTGTTAAAAGTATGGACATACCAGAACTTCAGTGGCTTACATGCTAATCTTCTTCAAATCATCATGCACTGTACTTTTTAGGAGATTTAGTCTGTGTGATAGTTCCTGGGCTGTGTAATATGGGTTTTCAGTGATATCTTCTATTAACTTGTTCTCGTTTACAACAAATGATCGTCCAGAGCAGGCATCTTCTTCAACGCAGAAATTTCTGAGCTTACACTTCACATTCCATCACCAAATTGGATTATCTAAAACAGTACTATGTCCATTTATTGCCAAAATTTTACAAGCAATCTGACTAGCATTTTTACCTTTCTTAAAATAAGAACGTAAAATACGACGAAAATGAACTTTTTAATTCTCCATTTTTAGCACAACACTGAAACAAAAATTACGTTGCAGCATTAGCGAGAATTATGCAAAGCAAAGAGAATGTTAATATCTATATTAGTCAAGATTCATTAATTCTTTATCAGAGACAGTAAAATAACCAGACGAAACCGTTTTTCGTTATGAAAAACTGAAGGACTTCCTGGATGACCGAATAAATCCGATTTTTTAATTTCATACAAATTCAAAAATCACAGAAACAATTATTATATGTGCCATAGTATATTATTCTCTTTATCCTTCATTTGCTAATATGGTTATATCTGGTGTCCCTTGGTGATTGGGGAATTTTGGATGCAATAACGATTTCAATCTGACAAATAAGTTGTTGGTAACTCGGATAGCTTTTCTTTCGGTTGGTTTCTTTAACAACTCACTAAAAGTAACATGAAGGTGATTAGCGACAGACCTCATCATTTAGAACCTCAGTCAAGTGAGGACAACATCAGAGCTGGCACATTCCTCTCCTAACTTCCACACCATACCAACAGGAGGGCTTTGAGCCTCGATAGATTTAACATGCATCAGCTTTGGCTACATGGCGGGTCATTGTGGCATCAAGACTCAAATCTACAACTAAACAAACCACCAGCCGCAAGTTTGCTACAATGACCATTAGACCGCCACAGCTTTTCTTTTAAGAAACTTCTACATAAGTCATGTTTTATTTCTCGACTGCTATTTAAGAGTGGCAGACGATTATTGAAAAACAGCAGATATTTTAAAAACATGCTATATAGTAAAAACTGGTCAACAAGAATGGTTGAATATAGAGAGAAGGATTGCTAGTGTATTCTATGTCTACCAATGACAATAAAATCCTTGGTCAAGGTCAAGTGATGAGGATGTCACTGGAGCTGGTATATAGCTTTATTAACTTAATCATTACACCAAAATTTTAATGTTCAGTTTTATTTAAGGTTTTGAATGCAGTTTAGCTCAACCACCCTTGACAACAGGATTTTTTGGGCTAAATTTTGCCAAATATGGCTATTCTGTTTTCTCAACTCTATGATGGTTTTAGAGATGACAACCCTTATGATTTTTCCATTTCAATTAAAAGTTTTGGCTCTTTCTTTTGTAATTTTTTTGCAGGTTCATTGGTTATGTTATGGATTTTTATAGTCAATTAAAACACACAATTTTTCGCACCTTCATTCCAAAATTTAAGCTTTCGTTTTTGAGAGAATTTTAATCATTTTTATGTGTGATTCATTATATTTTGAGTTTTTATTTTAGGCTATTAGAGGATGGAGTTTTTTACACCTTCATTCTGAAATTTAAACTTTTGCTTGTTGAAAAAATATTCTGAAATTACCTGGACTCCTTGGATTGGTATTTATTTCTCTCTGGATTATTTCAGCGTATTTTCTCCCAAATCTAATTATCAATGATGGTTGTTAGTATATGTATGAAAGAGGCGAGTGAAAGTACAATAGACTCTAATAATTCAGAAGAGAAAGAAAAGCTACCTGTTATTGAATTCTCAAATGTGTGTGCGTGCAATTTTTTTTTTTTTAGAGAAATGGTTCCACAGATGGATATGAAAGAATAAAATGAGAACCTTTGCTAGAATGTTCGTAGTTTTTTCTGATTCATTAGAAAATGTGTTTTTGTTTGAGTAACAAGCGTTTAGAAAGGTTTGTTAAGAGTGAAATGAAAAACCGGACGTGGATTGTTATGTTTTTTCGAAATACAGAGATATTTGCTTTTATGCAAATAATAGCAATGTTTGATATTCTTCGAGTAACTAGATATAATTTGGAAGGTATATAATTGATTTGTTATGGATAAATGAAGATTCATTTGTGGATCAAAATGTTTTATTGAGAGAGGGAGATGTCTTAATGTACATGATACTGTGAAACTAAGCAATTATTTTACAGGAAAAGAATGATTGCGATAGATACTGTAGAACGAAGAGTTTTGTCGAAAGAAATACAGAGTTGTTTTTATGCGCTATGTTCATTGAGTAATGAGATTTCGCTTTGGAAAGTGTGTATGAATGAGTTTGAGTGAAATGAAGATAGGGTTGTGGTTGAATGGTGGATGAAAGAGAAATAATTGATGTTGAAAGCATTAATGCTTTAAGAAAATTCATCCAGGATTTCATTGGATATTAGCACTTTATACTAAGGATCCTTTAGAAAAATAGATAAGTAAAAAAAAAATTCTTTTCTGTTTCATGGACTTCATGTTCCACCAAAAAATACTGTCAAATTTGATGGTTTTCATATCAAGTCAAGTGGTTGGACTCAACTACATTTTAACCTTATTTAACCCTACAGTGCATAGTGTAACCATTTAGCTACACATATTCTTTCTCAAATACCAGCTCCAAAAAATATTTCCAAACAGCAAAATCATGCATCAAATAAGATAAAAATATTGATTTGTGTTTGTTGCTTCCAAGATACAAGTTGGAAGCAGAAAACGTCACACTAAAATAAATTAGATCAAAATAATAGTTTTTTTTATGTTAAAAAAATTGGTACTAAATAATTTTTTTTTTTTACATTTTTGGTATATTTGGTTTTATTTGATTTTAACTACACAATGAGCCAACTTTATTGGTAGCCATTTGGCAACCCATGCAGATACGATCAAAAATAATGTATTTACAATTACTACACAATTTTAATAGCTGTATAAGTGCATACAATGGTCGAATTTGTGATTTGTTAAGATTTTAAATTTCCTAATTTCTTTTTATTATAATTTATAACAGACCTACATTATGGATACCGTTTATTTTACTGGCAATGATGGAAAAAAAAAAAGAAAATATTGACAGAAGACTTTTAGATTGCTTTGTCAAGTGGTAGTGAAGAATATGATAGTGATTTGGACCCCAATACATTTTAAGAAATTTGGATAATATTGATTGCTTTCATGATGTCTTTGTGTTATAACCACATATAATAAACACATAGGAAGGAGAGATGATTTCTTAGATAGTTTGAATGGAGGGTACAAAATAGGTATGCAAAGTAAAACGTGGTATTTTTGTATCTTTTATCATTCAGTTGATCTTGCTGTCATAAATGCTTGGTTATTATCTAAACATGTAAATGAGAAAATTGGAAGCACAGTCATGGAAATGAAGGTTTCACAATTTAGACTAGATTTAGTTGAATCTTTGAACTCTTATGGTCTAACTGAATCAACAAAATGAGCCCATCCTTCAAATGGAGAGAAAAAGCCACCACCAAAAAAAGGAAATCTATTTCTACTAGAAACCCACTAGTAACAGTTCAGCTTGATAAAATAGACCATTGGCCTGAGTATATTGAGAATAAACAGTGTTGCAAAATGTCATCATGTAAAGGTCTTACTAGAATAAAATGAATCAAATGTGATGTTCCTCTATGCTTGAATATAAACAATTGTTTTAAAAATTATATTTTTGAAATTTATTTAAAATAAATTTCAAAAAGTACACAATTTTCTCTCTAATTTCTATGTAAAACTGCATTACCTAATGTGCCAATCAATACAAAAAACTTAATTATATAACATTATTGAATTCAACTGATTCTATTTATGTAAAGTAATAAGAATTTGCAGTACTTATTAAAACTTCAAAGCTATTTTTCGCTCTAACCCACCAATTTAATTTACATTTAAAAGATTATGTAGTTATTATATTTTAAAAATCTCATATTCTGTTTTAATGTTTGTACCACTGCTCATCGTATTTAAATATATACAAGACCATAAGAAGTTAAAAAAATATGTACATATTAAAGATGTTAATAGGCACAAAACAAAATGTCAGTTGATGTGTGTTGCTGCACAATGTAGCCAAATAGTACATTTTAGATTTTTATAAAAAAAACATAGTTTATTTTTTTAAAATATTTTTTGTAAACTAATATTGTAATAGAAATCAAATATATTTTTTTTTCACGTGAAATTAAAAAATCATACATTGTAAGGTTAACATGTAGCAGCATCCTAATCTACAGAAAAAAAAGGTTTTTTTAGAAAAATCAGAACACAAACATACACCTTAATGTGATCACTGCTGGTTGAGATTTCGTAGCTTTTGAGCTTTGTTGGTTGAACCTTCCCCTACAACTACCTGAATTTACATAAACACACGCTTTCTTGCTTTATACACAGTATTTTTTATTCCATATTAACAAAACATCAAAGAATTCTACCTGAAAAATTTGAATTGACGGCGATAAAACACCATGTTTTATAGGAGAGCATTCTTTCTGATTTTATAAATATTTTCTTAAGGAAAATGGGCATATTTTAGAATAAAAAGAAAAGCCAATTTATCTTTAAATCTAAGACTTATGGGCCTTTTTTTCGGTAAATATTTGTTTCCATACGTCTTGCGTCCATTGACATCTTCAAATTACAAATTACTCAATACATCATAAGTCACTAAGACAAGAAAATAACTATGTACCAAAATCATAAGCAACCAAATTAATTACAAATGTTGTACATTATGCAATAATTACTGTGACAAAATACTGGAAACTAAAAAACATTTGATATCAAAAGAAAAATTTGAAAGCCAACCTTCGCATACGCATTAACATTGCCGCAAGAATAATTTTTTGCCCAGAAAACAAAATTAAGTTATTACAATTTTGAAATTTTACACAACGTAGTTAGAGAACATAATTATAATTTAATGTACCATATATGAGAAATGATTACTAATTGTATCTTCTTTCCTCGTGTTTAAAATCTGTTCTAGTTTGTTACGTGTAGAGGCACTTAAAATTGAGCTTTGGTCTACCCATTCTGCTCAGAACCAACAACCGAAAAATTAAATAAAATGTCAACTCTCAAAATTTATTACTTACAGTCAAAGAACTTTCCATTACTTTAACAAAAACGAGGAAATTGGCGCAGTATTAACGGAGAATTTTTTTGGTAAGTTTTGTGAGGGATACAGTGCAACAAAGTATATCATCCGTCAATGGCGGCGAAATAGGAACATTATTTGAAATTCCAAGTATTTCTCGTCCTAGAGTAGGCTTGCAGAGAAAAGCGTATTATTGGTTCGTGAATATTCCAGATTACTTAGGGTTGTCTGGTTTGGCAATTTAGCGCCTTTTATGCAATTAGGATTCGTAAGGAATGTTTGAATTTTCAAAATAAAGTGCACAATTTATCTTTTTTTCTCATTTACTTAAAATCTATATACATTCAAAAATTTCATTGTACAGTTGGAGCGGGTTTTTTTTTTAATTTAGCCAAATAAATAAGAGATAAATGATAAATAGAGAATTAATAATACAAGTGTTATTATGTATATATTTTTAATGATATTTATGGATAATAACTGCCTTTATTATATTACCTGCATACTGACTGTCACAAACAGCAGAGGCGTCCTCTAGCGACCAGACGAAACAAGTGGGAACACTGAAATAAAGACCAAGGACAGGAAGAGTGCACATGTGACACTCCGTCCCTTTATTTTCGTTGCGTTGTATTTCAAAGTTATAAAGTGTAATTGTTGCCCATACGCGCAACTCAGCTCAATAAATAAAATACTGTTACGCAAACAGACAAGTTTTATTTAGCAACCCTCACCCCCCCCCCCAAAAAAAAAAAACTGGAAGCCCAGTGATTTTCATATTAGAATTCAATGACTACCGCAGGATACTTTAAAAGTGAATGGATTTTTATGCTTATATCAAATTGAACCTTTATGTAAAGTACTAGATATTAAAATAATATTAATATTAAAACTATGCCATTATTAACATATTATCTGTTATGTAATTAAATTTTATGTGCATGATTTATTTATTCAAAGTTTAATCAAGCTATCCAAACGCCACATTTTCTTTAACTTTAGACTTATATTTCTTATTTTATTAGATATTACCTAAGTTTTAATAAAACAGTTCTTTAAAACAAGGCTTATTCTTAAGTTTTTGCAAATTTCTAGTTTTCTTAAGATACGATTAAATGAAAAGCTATTGTACAAAAATTCGATATAAAAACCAACGTTTTTATATGGTGGCAAAGTTTATTAGAGAAAATTATTGAAATATTAGTTAAAACTGTTAGTTATTTTTAACTTTAAAATTCACTTAAAAAGAGACATTTGTGAGAGTATTAAGAAATTCATAATACTCATAAAATCAAAACATGCATTTGAAAGTTTGTAAGTCATTGTTTTAAAAAAAGAATGGGAACCAGAATTCAGAAAAAATTATTGTGATAAGACATGGCGCCAAATATTGGAAACTTTCTTTCTTGCGAATGATTACTGACTAAAAGTCAGCAACCCTTACTATCTCGGAGATAGTAAAGGGGAGATAGTATCTCCCCTTTGTGAGTACAAAAGGTTTACGATACCGCATGCTGCGTGGGGAGTGCCCGGTGCTCCCAGAGGGGGAGAGATATTTTTTCCTCAATCCTAAAAGCGCCGAGAGGAAAGAATATTTTGACATTAAAATTATTGAAATATTAGTTAAAACTTGTCGCAAACGTTTAAATATTACTCTGTTAGGCGAGTACGAACGATTCCCAAAATTTCAAAGCTCTAGCTTGATGGGAAGTTGGTTAAATTAACGATCGAAAATTTGACGACACACACACACACATACACCAAGTGAAATTCAGAAAAACGTTGTAAAAAAAACTTGCTTGTACAATTACACACATGTGAAGTTCCAATTTTTTTTCTCTCTGACAATTAATAAATTCTTCTCCTTCAACTAAATTAAAAGAACAACTGTGTGATAAGAAGTATGATTTTGTTTATTTGAAATCAATTCTTGAGATAAGAGTGTTACGGTAGTAAATTTGAGAAAAAATGAAAGCAAAAAGACAGAAGACATTTTCTTTTCTATTTTTTTATATATATATATATTAAAGTAATCAGGGAATCTTTGATAAAATTTCAATAACAAATTACATTTCGATAGATTTTAAAATAATTATAATTTCTATTTTTTCATTAAAATGAACATTCACAATCGATCAACATTATTTATTAAAATTAGACATGAAACAACGCTTCTGCTCAATATAACTTATTGAGAGTCTCTGATGAACAACCAGAAAATTTTTCCATACAGGTGTGTTGGAAGAGGGAGTGAAGTGAAATGCCCAGAAGGCTAGAAAAAGTCAAATGGAGCTGAGAATTTTCAAACAGAGAGGACCTGATTTTTAAATTGAAACCTGCGCAATACAAAGTGCATTTAAATTAGTCAATTTGTGCGTAGAACAAAATAATTTTCTTAAGATGGTTTGAGGGGTACCGACCATTTGGTTGCTTTAAATGCATATTTGTGTTTAGAATATGGGTTTGTGAAAAGAACCTGAGCTCTGATTATAGGATTTTTGTGTGTTTCAGATGTATTAAAGACGTTTCTGGATAATTTTGTGATAAAATTGTCAAGGGATTCAATAGTGAGATCTTTGTGTAGATTCGAAATTCTTACATTCCAAGGTGAATTGGTAATGATTTTGAGTACTTTATTTTGAATTGATTGGACTCTATTCATATGAGTTGGAGCTGTCGCACCCAAACAGGAGCGGCGTACGTTATTACTGGGCGTTAAATCAGTTTATATAGCAGGACTTTATTTTTAAAGAGAGTAGGGAATACCTACCAACAAGGGAGATAGTGAGATATATTTTTTTCCAAAAAAATTTTAGTAAGGTATTTAAAATGTTTTATATAGGTAAGTCTGCTGTCTAAGTGCAAACCCAGATAACGAACCTCTGAAACCTATTTCATTTCTTCATCGAACAAATAAAGGCTGATTGGGGTGTTTTCCTGCCTTTTCTGAATAGTATAGCTAGCGATTTTTCAACATTAATCGCGATTCTCCAGTTTGTATGCTTGTTATAGCGTAGTTTAAATTTGCCCCTTGATCAAGCAGAATTATCTGCAACACAGGCAAGTATTCCCTGAGGCAAGGTTTGGAAAGTCCCGAGTGTAGATTGAATAAAGAGATGGGACGAGAGGACTAAGTCTTGCTGGTTCCAAGCACTAATTATGACACAATTTGAATGATCAGAGTTGATTCAAACTTTAAATCTCCTGTCTTGATAGAAATTCCCCATCATTCTCATTAGATAGTCAGGAAAATTTAAATTTATCATTTTAAAAATGAGGCCATCTTGCCACATTTTGTCGAAGGTTCTTTTTATACCTAGAAAGATACCTTAGTAAACAGGTAATTAGAAAACCCTGCATTAATTATATTGGAAACCTTAATTAGCTGGTGAGTGGTAGAGTAACCATTTCTGAATCCACATTGCTCCGGAGGAATGCAATTAATTTGATCGCAGTGGATTTTAATTCTTTCAAGAATGATTTTCTCAAAAATGTTTGCAGTGGAACAAAGTAAGCTGATCGGTGGATAGCTATGAAGAAATTTGTGATCTTGTTTTGGTTTTCGGGGCATAATTTTGAAGGATGTTTTTGGTTTTGGTTTGGTAATACATTTGCTGCTTTCCAGCAGGTCAGGAAATAGTTATTCATTAGACATTTATTGTAGATTTTTGTTAGATGCATGATGGCGTTTAGAGGGAGAAGTTTTAAGGCATATTTCGGTCCCGAGACCTTTTTGTTTGGAAATGTTTTTATAACATTCATTATTTCCGAGAGACTGGTGAGTGGAGAGGTTTGAGTACTCTGATGAGACAAAAAATCTGCGGCTTTTCTTTCTACCCTGTCAATTATATTATTGTTGTAAGTCTCGGCGTTCTCCTGAAACGTAATTTCTAGTAAATGTTTGAAGATTTCTACTTTTTTTTCGTCAGTAAAGGCGATTACGTTTGGAACACTCAATTGCAAAATATTTCTTGGTTATTTTTTTATCATTGAATAGAGGAAGTTACCCTTAGGCTTAAGACTTCGAGAAGGGTTTTCCAAGATTTGTTTTTGTGGTCATTAATTAAATATTGGATTTGCCTTGTAAGAGTATTAACTTCTCAATTGAAAGTTCATCTCTTGTGGATTGCCATCTTTTTCTAAGTCGGTTTTTTTTATGAGATCTCTGATATTTGGTGGATATCTGAGATGAGGGGCTTTTATAATTTTTGTAACACTTGCCTCGGAAATGGCATTGTGATAATACTGTTGAATTTTTCTATTGTATAGCCAATATTGTCACTATTAATTTTTGGGTTCCCCTCAACTGAATGGAAAACGATTTCCTGAAATCTCCCCCAGCTCATTTCATTGTCTTGAGGAGCGGAGAGAGGTAATTATCATTCGCGATATCACAGATTATAGGATTGTGGTCACTATTGAGTTTACAAAAAGAATTGATGAGGTTCAAATTTTTCACAGAGACTATATCAAGGACAGAATTTGTTGCATTCCTAGTCGCAAAATGAGTTGGAGCAATGGGAACAAAGATATCGAGAGCAGAATTTTGAACTCAATCATATAGGATTTGGCCATTGTTATTGGATCTACAGTTTCAGCTGGGGTGTTTTGCATTGAAATCACAGAAGAAGATGGCTTTAGAATTATTTAGAAGGTATCTAGCTCCACTGTGTTAATGGAGTCGTGTGGAGGTCGGTAAACATAAACCACTGTTAAAACACTTTTGCAAAGTAATTCAATGTTTATTGCAGAATTTTTGAAAGGATTGCGGGTATGAACAACATCATAATGTTTAACAAAAATTTTCTCCAAAAGGGCTTTACCCTCATCCTCCCCCAGTCAGTCAGACAGTAGGTCACTTCTATGGCAGAGATTATTAGGAATTTTTAAAAAGTCTGGTCTGAATATACCGATACTGTTATTACGTGTATCTACTGTATCGATAAGGAACCAATCCTGAACTAGGCTTAAGTTAACTTGTTGTAAACTTTCTCCCTCTTGTCTAAATGTTACTTTTAATTATTTTATACCGTATTTGTAACTGTGATATTTTATGTCATTAAATATATATTAATTTACCCCAAGATGCTGATGATTTCTTTTTATTTTAACCCAGTTTTGAAGTAATAATCGGTTACAAATTGGCACCAAACATGCAGCCAATACCAGCTCTCTCTCGCTTTTTCCCCACAAGCTTAAGTGTTGAAGTTTTGACACCCTGACAATAAAAAGAGGATTTGCACTCTGCGAATAAAAGATACTTGCATTCTGTAATTTTGTTAACAGATAAGTGTTGTTTATTCTAAATAAATTACACTCTCTTATTCTGCATAAGAATTGTGATTATTGTTACTCTTAATATTGTAGTTATGTTGCTGTATAGCAACATGTTGAAAACGAAACTTATATTCTATTGGTTGTTCTGATTAAGGCTAATTAAAGTTAATTAATTATTTATGAATGAATATTTTCTTCCTAATTAAGAATTTTTATTCCATTAACACATATGTAGTTTTGTTATCAAGAAATTATTGGTATTGGTATTTATTCAAAGCATGTCACTTTGATTCTTGCTTGATTACTAAGCCTTTTAAGTAAGTCTTATTATGTTGATTGCAATTCTTATTATAATGATTTTTTTTTGCTTTTATGACTAATATAAAAATAATTCTTTTGTGAAGTATATGATGGATTTCGAAAGGAATTGCTATAACGTTTGAAAACTTGTACGTTATTGATAAAGTATTTACATTTTTGGTTTTTATTAAAACTTTTTGGAAAATAATTCTAATTACTTCTACTAAGTGTAAACAAGTTTGCAATATTGATAATTTCAAAGTGAATAAAATAATTTATGAATAGTATTTCTACTTAAACATATTAAACATATAAAAAGTTCAACTTGAAATGAAGATGCTATCACAAACATCTGTTGTAAGCCAACTGCTAGAAAACCCGAAGCTTGAGCTGAATAGAATTCTTTCGAGATTCAACTCGAAGGAAGATGAAATGGGTCTATACCTGACATTTTCGAACGTAAAAAGAAGTTCATGAACATCCCTGAAAAAACTTGGACACCATATCTGATTAGCTCATTGCCAATCAGTGATGTCATACACTATTTTCAGCCAAATATATCACTCGTAAAACGCCTGCGTCCTTTTCAAACAATCAAAGTTCCTCACATGCTTTCATATCTACCCCAACGCTTACTCATAATAAGAAATATTATATCACCATGTTTCAGAAATAAATTTAGTATTTCTCAGAAAAAACCCTCTTCCATGAATCAGTAGATATCTCCCCCACGTTATATGAGTGATAAGATGTTTTACCAGAACTTTCCCAACATTTTAGTTAACAAAAGTATTTTCTCAGAAAATCCTTCTTCCGTGATTAAGTAAACTTCCCCTCCCCTCGTTGTATCAGTGATTAGATGTTTTACCAGAACATTTTCACTGTAAAATCAACATAACCCTTAGAAATCCCGTTTCCATAAATCAGTAAACTTTCGTTGTATCAGTGATAAGATATTTCACCAGAGCATTCCCACAGGAACCTAGTATTAAATTATTTTTTTCAATTTATTCATATTGTATTAGCTACATTTATTTTAAATTGTGTAAAAACCTTTAATTTACCTTGAATATAAACACAACTAGTTTGTTCATATGTAAATAACATCCCAGTAAGATTAAAATACCTCGGACCAAAATTCTCTGTAAAAATATGCATTGTACAAAGCGATAAGTTGAATAAACAGGGACTTCATAGTGTTTTTTTTTTCCTCAGGGTTTACAGAAAATTTATAGCTAGAAAAAAAAATCTATCTTGATAGTCAGCTGTATTAACATTATAAGAAATAAATTTATTATTCGACAAAATTACTAGTGTTTGATGTTTTCAGGTTAAATCCAGTTTTTGGATGGTTAGTTCAAGTGCCAAGAAAAATTACAAAAAGGAAGAATTCACATTGTCATATAAGTAATAGACAGCATGAACTAGTAATTTTCATATAAGTTTTGCAGAAAGATGCTAAAAATTTTAATAAGTACAAAAAAGAATAACCTTTAATAATATAGTCTGACTTCAACTGTTAAATTTATTTTCGATTCAGGAAATGTATTAATTTACTTATTATTAATGCTCCTTTTAAATCTTATAGAATAAATAATATAAGTGCGGAAACTATGTAAATGTTTTCCCCTAAAAAATAATAAGCATATAGTAAAAATAATATAATTCATCTAAACAGCAAAATATTCAGATATTAAGAAATTATATGGCAAAGTTTTTAAAAAAATCTCGGATAGAATAGTGCATTCATTCTTTTTCTAAAATGACAAAATATAAAGTATTAATGCTTACGTAAGAAGGTAAAAGTTCACAGTGAATTCCAATATCTTTGTGTTAAAAGCAGTTTCTTTTCAGTTGTAATAATAATAATAATTTCGGAACCATACCCGTTGCGCGAAAAATAGCTAATATTCATCGTTATTGTTCAAAGTTTAAAACAATTTTTCTGTTCATCAAAAAAATTTTAAAGTGATGTTTCGAATAAGATTAGTACAAGCTATTTATTGTTAGTTTCATATAATATAATCAAAACTCATTGGTTATAAAATGAAAAAGTCTTAAATTAATTTTACCTAATCATATAAAATTCGTTTAGAAAATAATTGTTTGAAGAAATTCAAACTTAATATTTTTTCAAATATTAACGGTTGTTGTATACTTAAAACGCCAGGGTTCAAATAATTACGTCGTTATGCCAAAACTATAGAAATTTTATTAACAGACACACTTTAACTATTGAAATGAAAACAAGACAAAAACATGGCGTCTCTCGCTCGTGAATATCAGTTGCTGAGTAATCCAATACACTTCGCGCGCTACTACTGCAGCGCCACCTGTTGCCACTAAGTAAAATACAAATATCTTACACTTATAATTTGGGAGGCTTACACAGTGGATTCACAACATTCTCCCACCTTTGAGTAATATTCTTTACAATTTACTCAAACAATACACACTAACATTATCAAAATACACTATATACTAAGAAAAATGAAATACATAAAACACTTACAGTGAAATTAAAATGAATTTTTACATTACATAATTATTTATACAATTTCGTATCGTCTTACGTGATTTCAAAATCCAATACCTCTCTCTTAAATTAGACATTAACAATGAAGTACCGGCATGTAATAAATCATTATGTACACTTATTATCAATAATTTTACAACAGGATGATCACTAGGCATAATTATAGGAAACTTATAATCATATTTATCATCCCTATAAACAACATTAGACTTAGCTCTTATAAGACCATGACAGTCCTTTACTGGTCTTAGTTGTTTCAGTTTTCCATCATTTTCACCCTTAAAATATTCTTTTTGAATCAGTAACATTAAAGTTCTTTCTCCTCTTTCTATCTCGTACAAAGATAAATCCTTAGAAAGATTTTTATCCGTATTTCTTACATTATTACAGAACCTTAAAATCCAAGCTAACATTCTGACTATTTTCTTAAATGAAGAAAAATATCTGTAATACCAATTAACATCCTCTTCATTTTTTACCAAAGTTGTTATAATGGTTTTTCGAACTTCAGAATTAACTAATTCTTCCCTCGGTGCTTCATTAGACTTAGGCCAGTTTTCCTCCCTCTCACCCAACCAAATAGGACCCTCCCACCATTTACGTTCAATTAACTGTTCCACAGAACCTCCTCTGGATAGTAAATCAGCGGGGTTAAGAGTACCTGAAATGTGGTGCCACATAGAAGAAGTCAATAAATGTATTTCAGAAACCCGATTATGAATGAAGGTTCCCCAGTTTTGGTTACGTTGTATCCAACACAAAGCTGTAGTTGAGTCAGTCCAACAATAAACATCAACCTTAGGTAGATCAAGATCTTTAATTATAGAAGTGAGTAATCTAGATCAGTGCTCCGCAACGCGGTGTGCCGCGGCAACCGGTGTGACACACCAGTGTGTCATGAGCCAGATATAGGTGTGCCGTGGTCAAATACATTGTATTTGACATTTTACAATTTTTCATCATGTATTTAATACACAATGACAATTTTTTTTTTATAATAATGTCTATTTTTCTAAATATAGTATAGAATAATTATTATAACTAAATAATTATTCAATGGTCCCCTGGTGAAAACAGTTGAAAACTGCACAGTGTGTTGAGTAAACACCAAGGCCCACCAAATTAATCATAGATAAAGCCAAATGACCGTTATGCGCGTCGTTGAAGACTCATGCGCATGTGTTATTTGCATTTACGCGTGGTACATCACGTTCACTCGTATGTCATTGTTGTCACTATTTTACAACACAAAGTTAAATATGGATAAATTTTTACGTCGGAAAGATTCGTCCTCACGTACAGATGATGAAGAACCCAGCACAAGTGTTACAAAAAATCTAAAGAAGGTAGTGAAAAGAAAGTACGACGAAGACTACATTAAATATGGATTCTCGTGGTGTGGTGACGAAACGGCACGAAGACCACAGTGCACCATTTGCGGCGATCAGCTATCAAACGAGTCAATGGTACCCAGTAAATTAAAGCTGCATCTATATTCAAGCCATCCTATCTGCGCCATCAAAGACAAACAATATTTTAAGAGGTACTTAGAACAAAATAAAAAACAGAAGACATTTATGAAATCGGCCGTAACAGTTTCTGAAAAGGCATTAGAAGCTAGCTATCATGTTGCAAAATTAATTGCACGTCAGAAGAAGCCACATACTGTCGGCGAAACACTTATTAAACCAGCATGCATGGAAATTGTTAGACTTATGCTTGGGCCCAATGAAGTTAAGGAAGTGAATAAAGTTTCATTGTCTGCTGATACTGTTAAAAGACGTATTCACGATATGTCAAGCGATATTTTAGGAACACTGATTAAAAATCTGTTATCGGCTGAAAAATTTGGGCATCAGATCGATGAGACAAATGATATTAAAAATAAAGCACAGCTGATAGCTATTGTACGTTTCGTTGACGAGGACTTTATTAAAGAACATTATTTATTTTGTAAGGAGGTTCCAGAGCGAACTACCGGTGAAGAAAGTTTTCGAGTAACCGATGATTTCTTCAAAATATGTAATATTCAATGGAGCAACTGCATTGCTGTTTGCACGGATGACGCTGCGGCAATGACGGGTCGTAAAAAAGGTTTTGTCTCTTGTGTAAAACAAAAAAAATCCGACGGTACAATTTACACACTGCTGCATACATCGAGAAGCATTGATGGTCAAGAATTTGCCGGAAGAACTTTTGAACACGATGAATGAATGCATTAAAGTCAGAAATTTAATTAAATCTAGAGCCATAAATTCGCGAATTTTTGGATTACTTTGTGCAGAAATGGGAGCCGAATATGAATCCTTATTATTTTATACAGAAATTCGTTGGCTATCCCGAGGTAAAGTTTTGGCTAGATTATTTGAGCTTCGTCACGAGGTGCGTGAAATTCTTTTAACACAGAATATGCTCGAAATATGCCAGCACCTCGATGATGATTACTGGATAGCCAA
>BMAW01016158.1:629821-664209 GCA_019974015.1 Nephila pilipes
TCCATAAATACGGAACAATACGATTGGATTCGAAATCCTTTTGCAACCAATGCAATAAATTCTACGGAAGCACTGCCGCTACAAATTCTAGAGGAATTTACAGATTTAAATAATGACATGACTTTAAAATTATACTTCTCCGAAGTTCCATTAGATGTTTTCTGGATTTACGTTAAAAAAGAATATCCTCACATTTCCTACAAAGCAATCTTAACATTACTTCCATTTTCGACGACATATTTATGTGAGCAAAGTTTTTCAACTTTTGTATTAATTAAAAATGATAAACGGTCATGCTTAAAAGATCTTGGCCAAGAACTTCGGGTTGCGTTGTCAAATATTGAGCCGAATATAAAACTTTTGTGTTCATTGAAACAAGCGCAGGTATCACATTAATAATTATTATAATTGCGCAGAAATAAATATGTTATGGTTTTATGTATGTATACTTTTCAAATAAAAAACAAACATTTATTGTAAAATTTGTGTATCAATTAATATCTATATACTTTAGCTTTTGATATGCCGCGGAATTCTAGAAAGAATTTTGGTGCGTCGTAGGTGAGAAAAGGTTGCGGAGCACTGATCTAGATCCTATGCTACAAGCTAAAAGTTCCAGACGGGGAATCGTAATGGGTTTTAAAGGGGCTACTCTAGACCTTGCTTGCACTAAACTAATTCTCACCTCATCGCCTTCTTCCACTCTGATGAATACACATGCATCGTAGTCCTTTTTACTACTATTACAGAATAAGTGTAAAGTTACCGATTTACTTGTCGATTTTAGTCCAAACCACCTACTTATTTTTCTATCTGAAAGTAAATATAAATTTTTATACCAAGACCTAAACTTATTAGCCAAATCTTCTGGGAGACTATCATCCCACTTAAGCTTAGAGTTCCATGTTTCCTGCAAAATCATTTTAGGAATTAACATAACAGGAGCTGTGTATCCTACAACGTCAAATATTTGGTGAGCTACAGACAAAACTATTCTCTTAGTAATTGTTTCATTTGAATTAATACTAACCTGTTCTATTTTGCAGGACAGTGTGTCCGTATCTGTGTGCCATTTTTGACCCAACACAGAAATACTATCTTCATTGGAGGAATCTTCCTCAAAGATTTCATTGCTTATGTTTGACTTCCAACATCTGAGATTAAAATGACCCGATGACATGATTTATTTCGATTCCAGAAAAACTTTCTAAGTTCAATTTCAGAATGCAAACTTGTCACACAGTTATCCACATAAAAATATCTCTTAAGAATAGCTGCAGTTAGCCTTAAATTTTCTGGTAGCTTATCCAAATGAAATTTTAAAGTCGCAGCCAGCAAATATGGACTGCACGTAATACCAAAAACAACTCTTCTATGTCGAAACTCTTCAACCTGTTCGTGATTACTCTTATCAAACCATAGAAACCGTAAAAAATCGCGATCTTTTTCTCTTATGGCAATCTGTAGGAAAGCCTTCTCAATGTCAGAAGTAACACCTACCTAATTCATGCGAAAACGATTTAAGATAGAGGGAATCATTTCAATTAAATTTGGTCCAGTTGATAAACAATCATTCAAAGAAGGGACACCAGGTAAATGATAGCTAGCATTAAACACCGGTCTTATCTTAGTGGTGCTATTTTCTTTAATTACAGGCCTGTGAAGTAAGTAATGAACACCTCTTACTTCCTCAGTTGGTGTTTTCTCAATTATATCAAGATCTAACCATTCTTCAAAAACCTTACCATAATTATCAAAATTATTGGAATTCGTTAGTTTTCTTTTTACATTTGAAAGGTACTTTTCCGCATTAATCTTATTATTAGGCAAAACTGAATTATCTAAAACCCAAAGTAAAGTGATCTCATACCGACCCTCGTTATCAACACTCAAAGTTTCCTCAAAATATTTTTGAATATCCTCTTGTAACTGAGCTTTGTTTTTACTATCTGGAGGTTCTGTAATGCCTAAAGCATCTAATTTCCATAAATCACTTATACATCGCTCCTTTACAAGTAGTGACGTAATGAGAGAAGCCGAATTCTCAAAAGTTGGCTCAGTGCCAGGGTTAAACTTTCCCAAAATCGCCCAACCTAGTTTAGTATTTATTGCCGTCAGACCACACTCAAGATTTACAAGTTTACCAGTTAATAATTTACCGGCAACATCAGCACCAATTAACAATTTGATTTCCTTATCAACCTTTAAATTATTGGTCTTAAGATCACTAATTTTTATTTTATGTAACTCAAGTTCGTTTAGCCAAGGACCAGATGGAATTTGTTTTAGACTAGAGCAAATACATTTTTGACCTAAAACATTCAACTTACACTTATAACCATCATTAATGTCACTTAACTCAATTGAATAATTCTTATATACCGTCTCGGGGGTTTCTACTCCACCGAACAATGATTGTTTGATTCTTGTTTCACCCATACACTTAATATTCATTTTTTTAACAATATCATCACTTAGATAAGATTTCATAGCACCTGAATCGTATACAGCTCTTATTAACATTTCTTTAGAACCATTCTTAATTTTAACTACAATAGTTTGCAAAAACACATCAGAAACTTCAATATAATTGTTGAGAGTGCTTGTTTTGCTTTCACTAGTTTTGATTTCACTATCTCCATTTGAGATTTTTTCAACTATTTGAGAATTTAAATCAGGACACAAAACAACAAAGTGTCGTTTCTTACACAAGGGACACTTGTGTTTAGATTTACACTGATTTGCTCGATGTTTACATTTGAGACAAACAAAACAAGCATTTCTCTTCTTAATAATTTCTTTTTTACAATCTAAGCTCATAGAATAAGCCTTATCACAATTCTCAGATAAATGAAATACAGTATCACAAAATATACAAACGGGTTTCTTATACTTAAACTTATTATCATAAAAATGATTCTTAACATTATTATTAGCATTAAGCAATTCACAAGCAGTAGGAACACTTTTTACCTCAGTATCGTACATATTTTTCTTAACAACACATTTTTCAGGCCTTAAAACTTCACGAGTAATCTTAATTCTAAACTCTGTATCTACTTCCTTTTTAACAAACTCCATTAGTGATTCCAAATCACTCTTACCTGTTTCCGCAGCGGCATTTTTTTTGTCTCTCCCATATCTTAATTAAATCGGTTGGGAGGGCAGATTCAACTAACGGGAACAACAGGAAAGCATATTTATCCTGTGTAAGTCCTAGGGACTCAAGGGCACGAATTTGAGTTTGTAGTTTGTCGTACAGAGTCAGGAAATCTATCTTCGTTTTGTCAGTTATGACCAGTTTCAAGAGTTCTCGCAAGTATATTTGAATCAATACGCTCTCTTTTCCAAAACGCTCCTCTAAATATTCAATAGCTTTATTGTAGTTGGCCTCCGTTGCTGGGAAGGATTCTACTATCTGCTTTGCTATGGAGTCCGGCTTCATGGATTGAAGAAAATATTGAAACTTGTCGCGTACATCTATTCTTAAATCTTCATGTATTTTGTTGAGTCCAAAACGTCAACCAGTTACGTGGGTCTCCATCGAACTGAGGCAGTCGATTTTCGGGCAAATTCCGTTTCGCTTTCGCAGCGGCATGTGCACCGTCAGCAGGGCGCCAAGTAGGGTTAGGCGACGCGGAACTTACGTTTTCTTTTTCGTCCGAAGCTATTGCTTTTTTAACCTTGATTTTAAACGTAGATAGCTTCTCATAATAATCCTGAGCGATTTCGTATTCCTTTTCATACTCAGTTTGAGTAATGCCAACTTTCGTTTGAAGTAAGTTGAGGAATATCTCGCCCGATGTCTTTAAGTCCTTGAACTTTTCCGTAAGCTGATCAAGGTGAATTTCTAAATCATCTACATCTGGACTTTCAGCGGCCAGTATTTCTTGTAATTTGTTGACTGTCTTCGAATACGTAGCTCTGGCTGCTTTCCTCTTCTGTTTGGCAATTTCCATTTCAGTAGTCATTTTCTACTTTCGTTTATGGCTCACTTAAAGATCGTTGGCTTATCAACAATCCGATTGACGTATCGTAAGGATGAAAAAAACTTCGTCCAATCCCGGCAGGGATGCCACTATGTTGTATACTTAAAACGCCAGGGTTCAAATAATTACGTCGTTATGCCAAAACTATAGAAATTTTATTAACAGACACACTTTAACTATTGAAATGAAAACAAGACAAAAACATGGCGTCTCTCGCTCGTGAATATCAGTTGCTGAGTAATCCAATACACTTCGCGCGCTACTACTGCAGCGCCACCTGTTGCCACTAAGTAAAATACAAATATCTTACACTTATAATTTGGGAGGCTTACACAGTGGATTCACAACAACGGTATATTTTCAATAAACCAACTTGTAATTATTTCATAATTTAAGGTTTTTTTATACTAAACAATATGATCTAAATTTAGTCGGAATATATTAATTCATCTAATTAAACGTTGTTAGAAACAGATGCATACATGAAAAAAAATTTAACTTGAGCTGTTATAATATAAAAAATAAACTTGTTGAATATTAAACAAGATTGTTAGACTTTAAAGAAAAAGAGTGAGTTTTCAGAAAAGCTAAATATATATGCGTGTTAAAGGAAAAATAATTCAAGAAATTAAAAAAAAATTGTCCTAAACTATTTTAAAAATTAAACTTATTGAATATTTTACATTAAATAAGATTGTGTTAGTCTTCAACAAATATAAATCTATTCATTGGATTAAAAATATTCAATTTATTTTCAATTCATTAAAATTTTGTTTCTTATAGTATATTCACTAGAATTTTCTTAAGATATTAAGATATATATTAACAATGTTTAAGTAAGAAAGTAAATTTACACAACTAATAAGTAAAATAAAATAAAAAAAGAAATAAAAAAAATAACCCGTTGTCTTAAAAATAGTTTCTTTTCAGTTGTAAATTAATAATCATTCGTTACTATACAAAGTATGCATATAAAAGTTTTAAATTTCAACTAGCTAATACGCATGATCAAGTATAGGTAACTTTGTGTAAAAACAGAATACGAAAAAATTACTTTCATTTATTTTATTCAAAATATATTAATTATATTCATTCAAGCAAAAAAAAACTGTATTAAACAAATATTCAATTCATAAACCTTATGCGAAGAAATCAAAAAATATCTTCCAATTAATTCAGATTAGAATACGTTAATTCTGTTCATTCAAACGCAAAAAGTGGATAAAATAATAATATCCAATTGAACAACTTTGCGCGGAAAGAATAAGAATTGCTAACTCATTTATTCAAAATACATTCCTTCTAACTTGAGTAAAAAACTTTTAATTTATCTTAAGTAATAATACTTTTTAAATTCATTTATTCCAGTTATATTCATTCCCTCTAATTTAGCTAGTATAAAACTTGTATATCAACACAACGAGCTTACCGCTCCACAAATAACAATCCCAAAGATAATGGGATGGGGTCCCTTATCGATACAGTAAGTACACATGTTAACCTTATCGGGATATCCAGGTCAACGTATAAAGGGGAGGGGAGTATGAAGTCACTTCCACCGCACGCACTACGCTGCTTACTACTTTCCTAGTTACACCTCTTCAGCTGCCAACCACATGAAGTCTTGGTTTTCCGACCTAAGACTGTAAATATTTCATGTACTATATTATGTTTTTCTGTATCTTTTTATTTCCAGGTAATATCTGATGTTGGAAAAGTGATTGAGGTTTTGAAGTCAAAGCAAAGGGCAGGATGACCCAGTGTAAGATTGGGGCGAGTGCCGACCACCTGAAGGCGCTGCGGTCAGCTGCGGCCATTACCTGTTTACACGAGAAGAGAGTGCTTCGAAAGCAGCGACGAGAAGGCTCTATTCCACCACGCGAAGGCAGAAAAAAGCTTTTATCTCACAACTGCGAGGAGGTGGTGTAATTAATATTGAACATTCATCCTGTTACTGCACGAAGACAATAAAATGGAGCTGTACTGCATTTTTATGTTCATGTCATATTGTCCACAACAACAATTTGTCCTAACTGCATGTATCCAGAAATTGTATTCGTGTGTGTATTAAAAGAAGTGTGTTTTTCTATCTTCGCTTAGGCATTTGTGAGCAGAAGTTTAACTCCTGTAAGCCCTATATGTATGGGTATATATATATATATATATATATATATATATATATATATATATAATTGAAAAATGTTATTTTTATTTTTTCTTACTGAAATGCTTTAATAATTCATTCTTCATTGATACATTTGATTTCGTGACATTTATTGATTAGACTAAGTGTAAATTTTAATGATAGTAATTTTCAAAAAATAAAACGCAATGATAACTCTGTCTTTTGATCTAATTCTCCTCATATATATTGTAAAGAGTGATAACGAAAATAATCAACTATATCAAGAAAATATAGTGAATGTAGGTGTGATGTTCCACTGAATATTGGAAAATAAATATCCTAGAACAGAAATATATTCTATTACTTAAGCAATATCGTTGTGCAATCTCCACACATTCTTGAAAAATCGATACCATAATTACACATAAAAAATAGCATATGTGTAATAAAAATAAAACTGATATTTTCTTTAACAATAATAAACATTTTTCAAAAATAAGACGACGGATTGTTTTTAAATTTTAAAGAATACACAAAAAATAAACTGATCAAAGACAAAATTGCAACTTCCACACATCAGCGGGAATCAAATTATAAACGAATTGCTCATGTATTTCTGCAAATTTATTTATATATTGAACGTAATATAATTTTTCAAATATAATTGTTTCTTTTAAGAGTAATTACAACTTTAAAGTATTTCTAAAAGTTTCTTACTTTTCTTATAAAAAGCTATATGCATAATTGTTTGGTGATAAATATCAAACTTGTTTTTTTTTTAATTTTTTCAATAAGTAATTTTTTTCCTTAAATTTTTTTAGTAAAGTTGTTTTACTGTAATTAACATAATCAACCGAGAAAAAAAATATGATGAAATGTTAAATTTAAATTTCTTTTCAGTTCTTGAACAATACTTATACACACGAGTGATAAATTGATCAGGGATAAAATTATGGTACCACACATATCTGCGAACCAAGAAGAATAATACTTTAAACAAATAGCTCATGTTTTTAGTTATAATTATTTATATATCTGATAAAACATTCGTATTATTATAACTGATTGTTCCTTTCACGAATAATTAATATTGCAAACTCCGAAGCTTTGTACATTTTAAACCTTCTGTATAAAGTGGCTATTTGGAATGAACTTCATTGTTTGTTTTTTATTAATAAATTTCAATATTATTAGCATGGCTTCGATGCATTAAACAGCAAAATTCTAAGAAATATTGTCAGGTTTTCATGTGATTGAAAGGAAGAAAAAATATGTACGGCAATTCAGTTCTTTGGATAATATTTCTCTTTTTAGGAAATGTGAGGACAATGAGGACTCTATCACCGTGGAAGACACTTCTTGTTATGAAATCCAAAGAAATACCCAGCCGTCTTATCCTTAGCCAAGAACAGAAGAATGGCACGGATTGGAATTCTTTGGAAGGTCAAGACCCATCATAGGCTGTCGCGCAAAGGGGAAAAAAAAAGATAAGATAATGCAGCAATTTTTAAAAAGTGCCATCTCAGAAAAGGAAAAGCATTTGAACTCAATACAAAGCTAAATATCATTTCTTTATTCAAAAATAGCTGTATGGAAATATCAGTATAAGATGGACTCCTACGACAGCTTTGTAGGAAAGGAGATACAAGTTTCTAACATTTATAATGTCAATAAACCACAGGAAAAGAATTCCCAGGTCATTTGGAGAAGAATAGATCTTCGGTCGCCTAAAAGCAATTGTTGCGCGTGTCTCTTTCATATTTTACAAGGTCTTCTAAGAGGACTGCGCCCAGTTAGTGCAGCTTTCTTTTGTAGCAGGAATCGAAAACAAGTCGATAGTCATCCAAATCTGCATACAAATTTTTAAGCATCCATATAGATAGCCTCAGAAGGGCTTTAAGCAATGAAACTTCTGGACATGATATCCGGCATTAAATGGTTCGTGTAATCTTTTTATTGTCTGTAAAGAAAAGGGTGAAGGATTCTATTTCTTTTTTTCTCTCTTTTTTCTGCAAATCAGTTTTCTAAGTATGACCACGTTTCGGATGTGTTTCTTTAATGTAATGAAAGTGATGCAAGATGCATTTAATTTTATTTTTTATATGACTTTCATAATTATGCATTTAATTTAATTTCTGTATTTATGCAGTTTGAGACGATCTTCCTTCACTGTTTAGAACTCTACAGCCACCCTTAAGTCTCACTAATTAGTTAAAAAAATACGAAAAGAGAAATTCACGTCTTGATAGCATGAACAGCGTGAACTAGTTATAATCCTATAAGCTTTTCAGGGTACATCGAAGGGGATAAATATTTAAATAAGTATAAGAAAGTGATAGCCTTAAATATTATAATTTGACTGAGGATGTTAAATTTATTTCCATTTCAGATAGTAAAAATTTAATTTCATAATCAACTGTTTTAATTTTAAAAAATCGATGACCCCGCTCTTAATTATCCTCTTATTAAACGAATAACACAAGTGCGAAAATTATGTAAATGTTATTTTTAAAAAATAATGAGCACATAATAAAACATGTAATGTATATAAACAGCAAAATAATTAGATATTAAGAAATTGTAAAAAAAAAATGTAAATATCGGGAAAAGCAGTAATAGTGACCTATATAAATGACAAAATATAAAGTGATATTGCTCACGTAAGAAGGTTAATTTCCCAGTTAATTCCAAAAACTTTATTAAAGCAGTTTCTTTTCAGTTGTAATAATAATAACAATCTCGTTACTATACGTTGCCCACGGATTAAAATTTTGAGAAAATATTTAATATATTTATCATCATTCAAAGTTTAATTCAATTTTCCTATACATCGGAAAATAAATAGAGAAAGTAATGTTTCAAATAGTAATGTAAGTATGAGGTATTGTTAGTTTATAGGAATGTAGTTGAATTAATCGGGTAAAAAAAGAACTAAAATTTATTTTTCTGTTCTTATAAAATTTGTAACAGAAGGAACGTGTTTTAGAAATTTTAACTTGCTAATCAAATATTAATAATATAACATAAGTAGTTTCTCAATGAAATTACTGTTGATCAATGTAATTATTTATAATTTACCGCAGTATAAAATCAACATAACCATCAGAAAAGAAATCTCTCTTTTTAAATTATGCGTGTCACACAGCTAAATATAATCTATATAAGTTAAGGGTGGCAGAACCTTTGACGTCCCCCTTATCGGTACTTAAATAACAATTATTTTATAGGCCTTCGGTGCAAATACATTCAGAAAATGTTAGCTGAGAAATTTTATAGATATTAAAATATTAACAGTCTTTATAGATATTAAAATATTATCTTTTCAACAAACTTTCTGGGGATCAAATGTATTTATTTCATGAAACTTAAGGTTTTTGTACTTAAAAAAATCAATCTAAATTACTTCAAAATATATTAATTCAGAAAATAATAAACTTTTTGAATGTTTCATATTAAACAAGATTGTTAATTTTTAAAGAATGTAAGATAAAAAAGAAGGGAGTTTTCAAAAAAGTGAAATGAAAGGGGATAAATAATAATCTTTTAAAAAAATATTTATAATAAAAAAAATTTGCTATAAAATAGTTTTAAAAATAAATCTTATTGATTAGTTCTAGAATTTCTTACTAAACAAGATTGTGTTGATCTTTAAAGAATGTAGTACAATTCACTGTGTAAGTAACAGGCTGTAAAATTAATTTCCTATTCACATAAAATTTTGTTTCCAATAATACAATTAATTAATTCAGATTGAATTAATTCATTTAATGAAGTTTATGTAAGGATACCACTCACTTATCGCTAAAAACATGCATTTCCACTTGTTCTCAGAATCCTTATAGAATTCGGTATTGGTTATAGCAGTGTTTCTCAACCTTTCATTATTCGCTGCCCAGTTTTCAATCATAATTTTGATCGCGCCCCCCGCATACAATAAAATATATACAACAATAATATATTTTGAGTATTTTGATTTCTGTTTTTAAATTATTTTTAACTAACTGCCAAAACAAGAGTAAAAGCGAGCCAACGTTGGCGAGAAACCACATCTGGCATTTTGCCAAGCGGGCGGTGAACAGATGAAGCGAATGGAAGCCGGGAAAATTTAAATATTATATTTGAAATGAAAGCCAAACAGGGAGATAACGTTAAGAGGATATGATAGCACAAAAATTCGTTAATGAAAGTAAACTTAGACGGGGTGAGCTAACTTTAGAAACTGGTAATACTTTGTTTGGAATAATAAAAGAAATAAAACAGAAGCATGGCTAAAGAAAAGAGAAAAAATAAGTAATATGGTTTGTGGAAGCCGTCTCGATCATGCACAGAGCAAATGTTTTCTCATAGGAAGAAGGAAAATGTTCGATAATGCAAGTTTCAATTCTCAATCGAGTCAATCGCCTTCGAATCTATCGTATGTTATACATGTTTTTGTGTTAATTGCAATTAACCATATTAAATATTCAAAGCAGAAGATATATGCAGGCTCATGGATAATTTTTTAAGCGGACGTAAGCGAGCATTAGACGACAGTCAAGCATCAACAAGTACACAGACGAGCATAGTTCCGAAAATAAAATCATGAAAATATTCTCAAAAATACTTAAATTTGGGGTTTACCAGTACTGAAGTAAATGGAAAAGAAAGGCCCCTGTGTATCATTTGCTCAAAAATGTTGGCCGCAGACAGCATGAAACCTAATAAACTTAAGCAACATTTGGAAACGCTTCATAGTGAGTACGTCAACAAACCCAGAGAATTCTTCGAATTAAAATTAAAATCATATGAAAAGCAAAAATAATTTTTGATAAGAAACTTTGTCTGTAATTAAAAAAGCTTTAATTGCATCCTACAAAGTTTCATATAAAATAGCAGATGTAAAAAGCCTCCCACCGATGGTGAAGAGCTTATTTTGCCAGCAGCAGTTGAGATTGTAGAAACTATGATTGGAGGTAATTTTTCAAAACAATTGCAGTCCATACCTCTTTCAAATGATACTGTTGCTCGTCGAATTGGTGATATAGCTGAAGATGTACAGTGTCAACTTTTCTCGAAGTTACGTGACAAATTGTTTTCAATACAGCTTGATGAAGCAATAGATAGTAATAAAGATGTTCATTTCATTGCCTATGTTCGATTTTGTGATAATATGTCAGTAGTAGAACTACTTTTCTGCAAACCAATAGAACTCAAAGCAACAGTGCTCGCATTATTTGCTATTTTAAATGATTTTATGAACGAGGCAAACATAGAATGGAAAAATTACGTCGTAATATGCACCGATGGTGCTCGTTCAATGTCCGGAAGATTCCAAAGTATACAAGCACTTGTAAAACAAAAATCGCCTCAGTGTGTCTGGACACATTGCATGATCCACAGAGAAGTTTGGCTTCCAAAGAAATGAGTCCTGGTCTGAATATTGTGTTAACTACGGTTGTAACCGTAGTAAATTATATCAAAATGAGATCCCTGAAATCAAGAATCTTTTCCGCCCTTTGTAAAGACATGGGTACAATACATTCAGGGTAACTATTTTATTGCGAGGCAAGATGGTTATCACGTGAGAAATTCTTGCAAAGTGTTTATGAATTAAGAGAAGAAATCGCCATTTTCCTAGAAGAAGAAAGGAGACCGGAAGCCGAGAATTTTCACGATGGTTTATTTGTGATGAAATTGAGCTACTTGGTCGATATAATCGAGAAATTAAATAACTTGAATCTTCAACTCCAAGAGCAAATACACATATGTTGAATACGAGTGATAAAGTTAATGCTTTTTGTAGAAAATTGGAATTGTGGAGCAGAAATATAAAGCAAAAAAAACCTAACACTGTTTGCCAATGTGAATGATTGTACCAAAATTTACAAAGCTGAAGAAGAACATGTAAAATTTGTTTTTGTAACCATTGAAAACCATTTCGCCATGCTGGCAAAGAAGTTTAAAAAGTATTTTCTTGCTGACGACAAACTGATAGCAAGTCACGAGTGGGTTAGGGATCCATTTCATAAGACTCCCGAAGGACTCTCAATTGACGAGGGGGAAAAATTCATAGAATTTACGACAAGCGGCGAAACCAAAAGACAATTTAGTATTAAATCACTATTTGAATTTTGGTCAGGAGTAGAGGATTATTTTTCTGCACTAAAAACAAGGGCATTTCGCATTCTATTACCATTTTCAACATCCTACCTTTGCGAAACTGGATTTTCTGCTGTGGCTTCTTTGAAGACAAAATATGGATCTCGGCTAAATATAGAAACAGAATTGAGAGTGGCTATTTCTAATATTAAGCCTTCCTTCGAAAAACTTTGCTCTGCAAGACAGGCCCAAGGAAGTCACTAATAATTATTAAATTTGTTTTTAATTTGGTATATTTTGATTAAGTAAGTTTTGATTTAGAAGTTTTTTTACTTTAATAAATTAATTATTAAATATGTCGAAATGTATTTTGTTTTCTATGTGTATGTGTGCTTTCCTTCTAGTCAGTTAATCAATTTTTTAAATAATATTTTGTCTTGGATATTCTCGCGCCTCCCCTCTAGTGTACTCGCCCCCCCAAGGGGGCGCTCCCCACAGGTTGAGAATCACTGGCTTATAGTAAAATAAATTACTGAATAATATTAAAAGCTGATTGTATCTAACGTTTTGTTCTAATTTATTATTAATTAAGAAAATTCCATACTAATTTAATGTATAGAATTTCAATCTTTAAGAACATATCGAATACGGAAAACGGTAAGGGAAAGAAAAAAAAAAAAACTATCTTACAAGACAGTTATTCATTTATCCGTATCTCCCCCCTCCTCCAAGATAAGGACGGGATCCTCAGTCCACTTTATCACAGATTCGGTATCCATAAAATCTTTAAGGGAGCTCTGCTCGTTTCCATTATCAGCATTTTAATCTTCTAGAATGTTATAATTTCAAGAAAGTTCTTTAATTATGAAAAGTCCAGGAATGCAGCACACTCAGAACTTTAGTAGTAAAATATGCAGCAAAAGTACACGTAAATTTTTTTCTTTGTATTTCGAATGATTTCATATACATCAATGTATTTCTCTTGCAATTAATAATTCACCAAAATTTTTAAAAATTTTACAGATTTTAAAATTATTTTACAAATTTTACCGAACGGAAAAAATAAAAAAATTACTAGTTTCTGTTTAAAGTTTTCAATTTCGATATTTTAACATTGGTAAATCAATTGCTATTATAAAGCACTTCAAATATTTCATCAAATTTTATAAAGGAATACAAATAAATATGATACATGGTTTGAGAATTAAATACATGTTTCTGTATAATTAGTCAATTTTTAGAATTATTGATACAAATAACAAACAGATATTGGTGACAGTTGATATTTTGAAAAGTTTTTTAGTTGAATTTTGAACAGTAGAGTAAATTCAGTATCCATTCAACTAGAAATAGTATATCATATTTTTCAAGATTCGTTTCATTCAAGTAAAGCTTTTAATTGTGTTACAAGAAACTCTTTTCTTATTTGAGTACTGTTATTTGAGCATTCCTAAAAAATATTCTTTTTGTGCATAATTAAGAAAGCTGCACTGCCCAGAATGTTCAATGCAATTAAAGCAGTTCAGAAGGGGCAGACGCATCTAGGTAACAGCGGATTAAAAAATCAGTCATTTTGACATTTTATCCCAAATAGAAAGAAGTTTCATTATATGCAACAAAATCCAAATTTTTTAAGAAAAATTTCACAAGTCTTGAATGGAACAGTGGTTACCCACTTACAGACACGAAATATTTATAATTGTGGGAAGCGTACAGTCGGTTAGCGATCCTTACCCTACAACGGTCTGTAAATTAAATATTTCTTTTGAGAACCAGTTTGGGAAACCCTTTTACTCTGTAATAAATGCCGTGTTGATTCCTGTTGCCTGAATAGTACTTAACTCAGAATTATTTTATACGCCTTGAAGAAAAAAGTTAAACATTTTTTCAAAGAAATTAAGCTTTAGTAAGATTCATTTACACAAGATGAAAAGATTAAAGAGAAAATGTAATTGAAAAGAAAAAAAAGTTTAAAAAGAAAAACTATTTTTTAATATACAAATTTCGGTTATGAATAAGTTTTATTCAAAAAGATTCACTTTTTGTTGATAGAAAGGGGAGGGGGGTGTTGATTCCTCAGGAGAAAAAAGTATTTTTTTTATTAAATCGTCAAGAGAAAAAGAAAGATAGACCAGAAACTTGGACATATTTGGTCAGCGAAACAGATACGTAGCCAGGACTGAAAATAGGCACGGGATTTTATAGGAAGTTTGAGGTAAAATATGCTCTTTAATCAGTTATTTTTTCAGGAAGTTTTTATAGGAAGTTCGAGGTAAAATATACTCTTTAATCAGTTATTTTTTGAAATACTTAGTGGCCGTGGTAACCTAGCGGTCTCGGACTGCGGTTTTCGTTGAATCGTGGGTTCAAGCCTTGATGCCACTAAAAATCCGCCTTGTAGTAGGGGCTGATGCACGTTAAATCTGTCGAAACCGAAAATTCTCCCGTTGGCGTGGTGTGGAAATTAGTAAAGGGAGATGCCAGCTCAGATGTTGGTCTCGTTGATTGACCGAGGTTCAAAATTATGTGGTCCATCATCAATAGCCCTCTTGTTGCTTCTAATGCGATGCTAATAATACCAATCCAATCCAATCTTCAACTTCCAATGTAATATGAAATTTAACTTTAATTTTATGAATATCATTGCACAGCTTATTCGTTTAATATAATATAGGGCTATAATTACATTTGTATGTGTTATAGCTCTGTGTATAAAATTTATACACTATAATAAATACAATATACACAAGTATAACTTGTGTATCAATTTTTTAACATTATCATTTGTCGTTTTAATTATTACAATGTCGATTTGATTATTGATGGTATGGGGTTACATCACCTACGTCACACGGTTACCCCTAATATTGATCCACTGTAGCATGTCAGCCCAGAGGAACGTTCGTGACAGACTTCATCCACATGTATTGCCACTCATGGAAGGGCTACCAGGAGTTATTTTTTAACAGGACAATGCTCGCCCACACACAGCAAGGGTTTCGCAGGACTGCCTGGACTACATTTCCATCTTTCCTAGGCCCGCTCGATCCTCAGATTTGTCACCGATCGGGCATATCTGGGATCCTCTAGGTTGGCAAGTTGGACAGCCTACAAGTTTGGTAGAATTAAAGGTGCTTTTACTCAACTGTGGAACTAGATGATGCATCATACGGGATTTGTATGCCTCAATACCCGACCGTATCACATCATGCATTCATGCTTGAAGGGTCTCAACAGGGTACTAAAAGCTCCATTCATTTGTAATTTTTCCTACAATAAATGATCATTTTGCTTTTATTTTGTAATCACTTACTTACATTAACGTTGTACTTCCGTATATAAAATTTCGTTTTATTCTGACAACTTTCTTGGTGCGCAAATTTCTTATGACAATGAGTATATTTGTTTATTAAATGTGATTATGGGATGTTGAATGAAGAATTCCGAAAAAGTTAAATTTGTTTTTCGGAATTCAGGATTATGATAGGAAATAGCTCCATTTTATTTATTTATATGTTTATTACTAGAGACAGCACATTTTATACCTGTAGAGAAAGATTAATTTAGATTCCTCTGCCAGATGCTGCATGAGTCAAAATATTTTGGGCTCAAAATCTCTCAAAATGAGTATCAAATTCATGAGAGGTAAAAATAAACGTAATTAATAAATTAATAAGAATAATAATTACATGACGGAAAAGGAAGTAACAGTTATTAATCTTAAGATTTATTTCATGAAACTTATAACCAAGGCATTAATATTTTTCTTTTGTATAGGTAAATAAAATGATCTATTTTTTTTAACTGAAAAACAAAACAAAAACCCCACAATATGTGTGACTGAATAAAATTCGTGGAACCCCTAAATTTGTTGCCAATGATCGAGGAACCCTGAATATTTTTTAATTAACGACTTTTCAAAATTAATATTTGATATTAAATGAAACAAATATTATTTTGGTATTTCAGATTTTATTGAATTAAGCAAAATTAAAAATTAAAAAAAAAAAAAAAAAAAAAAAAATCAATTCATCATAGAAATAATTAAAAAAAATACAAAACATAAAGTAAAATAAAAGGAAAATCTTTTTTTTAATCAAATAAAATTTGTCTCGCGGAACCCTTAAATTTTTTTGAGGAACCTCATGGTTCCACGGAATTCACTTTGGAAACACTGCCGATATACCATTTATAACTCCTCCCAATCTTTTTTTTTTGGCTTCCTTTACCTTACCCCTCGTCCAGTCTGTAGTATGAGTTAGCGTTTTTATATATTTAAAAGCCCGAGAAGCAATATAATTTTTTTTTCAAAATTACTAACTTATGCTGTGCATTTTCGTATCCTTGATACACTTATTAATGGCAAACAAGAATTACAGTGCACATCTACACTTTCTTGTCAAAAAAAGCTAATGAAGTATTCATCGTTTGCGTTTTTCAATCTTTCTTTGGACCACATTCTTAGAACCCTCCTCTTTTAGATGTTCTGATATTTCCTGGTTTTACATCTGCTACATTTGTTAATTTCTTTACTTCTGCTAGGATAGGAGAAGGGGGTGCCAGCTTAGGTGTCGTCCTCGTCACTTGACCAAAGCTCAAAATTACGAAGTACGTCGTCAATAGCCCTCGTGTTGCTTCAAGTGTGACGTTAAAAAACCAAACCAATCATTATTTAATTCAGCTGAATATTTAAAAATTAAAGGGGCATAAAATGAGAATTTTCATATTATTAAACAGCTCCGGTATGGAAGACATTAAAATTCTCTCTGCTAATTCATTAAGATCAATAATAATAAAATATATAATATGCATATACATCAATTAAACGAAAGTGTGACATAAAAATCGTAGCTCAAAACTTCAGTATTTAATTTTGATGGTCCATTCTCACGGTAATATAAAACAAATAACCCAAAAACCAATTTATTTTACAACAAGCTACATTACTTGTCGTTGCCTGTGCTTTCCATGGAGTGAAGAGATTTCATTTAAAGGGATTTTTCTCTTATTTTGATTCAAGATAAATTGTGCAAAATTTTTATACAGTTCGAATGATGCTGTAGAGTTTATTCAGATAGAAACAAAAATTATTTTCATATCTCTCTTATTCTCATAATTCTCAAAACAGATTAAAAGATTAAATAAAACTTATTTGATCAAATAAGGTGAAAAACACTCAAAGCCTATGTAAAGTTTGATGTATGAGTTTACGTTTTTTAAAACTGTAAGGAGGGAGACAGAATTACTATTTTTTTGAAGAAAAGTAATATATCAAATAAATCCTACAATTTAAAAATTGTTATTCATAATATATTACGCAACAAAGTAACTACTTAAATATACATGTCTAATGATTCTTTAAAAGTACATCAAGAAGAGAAAATCCTAAGAGAAATAATTCATTGTTGAAAACATTTATTCACAAAGCGTACAATACAAAACAAATAAATTAACCTCCTTATTCGACATTATCACCAGAGTTGTGCAAGTTTCTTTGGATAACCCGAAAGCAAAATATGTCCAATCCAAGCTTTTTGTAAAATTTCAGAGCATTGTTTCAATTGATCCCTGTTTCACCGAGCTTTCATAATTCCATCATAATACCCTTTTTTCGAAGTAAGACTTCTTCGTTTCCAGATCTAAAAATGAACATAATAGAAAATTTTAGAATCTATTCTAGAAAAAAGCACAAATTTGTAATAAAATGTTTTAGTTATTTCTATTAAAAAAAATAACGTAATGAGAAAAATTGGAATATCAAATCTTAAGCATTACAGATTTTGTGTTATACCAATTCGTTTATTTTAACGGCATACATAAAATTTAGTTGCGTAGATGTAATGAAAAGTTATGTTAACGTATAAGCACGTTGTAGACAAACAAATTTAAAAAATTAATCATGCAACAAAAACGTAACATATATGGGTCAATTTATAATTTGAGAGATTGATAGCCTTCTACAGATGCATTTTGATTCACAGAATTTAAAGTTAACATTTGTTTTAATTTTTATTTACTTCTCTAACTTAAATAATTATTTCAAATTCAAATCAAAATGCAAACCCACGAAGCGAAGTAAAAAATATTAATGGCCTTTTTCCTCGTAAATCACAAGCAAAAATATTAATTGCCCATTAATTGAATTGTTTAACATGATCCTTTGAGCTTCAATTATTTTCAAATAAACCGAGTTCGTAACTAATAATTTCAGCTATGAGCATTAAATACTTACGATAATGATGATTTCCATTTAGTGGATCAGAGCCTTTCCAAGACCAAGTCCAAGAGCTCCTCCGTATGCTAGGCCTGCGGGTGCAGCGAGACCTCCGTATGCAAGAGCTGCGGGAGCAGCGAGTCCAAGAGCAGCTCCATGTCCGAGTCCAAGAGCACCTCCGTATGCAACAGCTGCTGCGGGGGCAGCGAGGCCGAGGGCGGCTCCGTGTCCAATAATTCCACCATAAGCAGCTGGGGCAGCGAGGGCCACTGGAGCAGCGACGGCAGGAGCAACTGGGGCTACGTGGTTAACAACAGGGGCGACAGGTCCGGCGTAAGGGCTGGCGATGAGGGCGGCAGCAGGTGCACTGGCGGCGGTTCCGGGTTCGTTGGTCTTGACGGAGGCTCGGAAACCATGGGCATCAGCAACGTAGTCAACTCGTCGGGCCCTTCCGTCGATGTCAGCAATGGTGTAGGATCCCTTCTTGTTTCCGTAACCATCTCCTACTTCGGATCGGGAGTTGGAGGCACCTAGTCCATCCTTGATTCCATAACCGAAAGCGTAGTTTCCGAAAGCCTATCAACGTCGAATAACAATTCATTATTAAATAGGTAAAGACATCTTAGCATATAAATCATTCTATCGAAATTAATGTTGTTTTAATTGCTAGTACAGTACTTTGCGTACTTACATCTTGAGATTGGGCTCTATTGCTGACTCCAGTGCTGATGAGGGCACCGTGTCCCAAGAGGGCGTTGGCATGGACTGCTGCAAGAGCAGCGAAGAGGATGGTGATCTGAAATCAAAATAATGAAATTATATATATATATATATTTATAAAATCATTTCAAATAATTTTTCTTTGAAGATATATTAAATGGAATTCACTTTACTGTTATTGTGCATTTGAATATGTACCACGAACTACTGTGAAATAAAAAAAATACTTTTTTTTTACATTT
This sequence comes from Nephila pilipes, assembly GCA_019974015.1. Taxonomy (NCBI): domain Eukaryota; kingdom Metazoa; phylum Arthropoda; class Arachnida; order Araneae; family Nephilidae; genus Nephila; species Nephila pilipes. Next base: position 649,190 of record BMAW01016158.1, read on the forward strand.
ATGCAAATTAAATACAATTCGAAAGAGAAAGTTATAGAGTTATTGAAGTGAAGTGATCTTAAGTGCGAATTACAGTTTATATGTGAAATTTTGAAAGATAAGCAATGAGAGTGTAAGGGATAAATGAAACTAAGGCATCTTATGGCTTCATGAAATCTAGATGTTTTGTGATTTTTATTTTCTTTCATATCGAATTTCTTGATTTTAGTTTAAAAACATGATTTTTAACTGTTATTTCTTATTCTTTAGATTAGAACTTTTGTAACGTGGATTGGTTTGTGCAAAATAGTGATGAACTATAGTATTGTAATTTTCCTTTGTTAATTTATAAGATTTAATGTTTGATGTGGAATGCGAAAATCTATGTTTTATTGCATATATCATTACGATATGAATATTTAAGATTTTGACTCTAAAAGTAAATTAATAAATCAATTTTAATTGTGGATGCACATTTTAGCATCCTTTGTGAATTAGATAGATAAATCTTATAAATTTCAAAATTATTTGTATCCTTAAAGTTATGTTGTTCGTGATGGAAATCGGAAATCAGAGCTATTTTGTATTTATGTTAGCAAACCACAAATGGAAGGAAACATTTAAACAGTTAGAGAGATTGCCTTTCAAGTACTGATTTTGTTCTAATTATGTAGCGAAATAATCATAAAATCTTAGACAAAAAGTCCCTAGTTTAAATTCTAAATTTAAAATTTATCTAGATTTAACTCGCTATCTTAAGTACTTTTGAAAATCATTGTATTTAATACTGACGAAATTTTTTTATTATATATACTAATATATCAAGAGTATTGTAATATCAATTTGAAATTTCAGAAATAATGATAATACTGTATAGTTAAAGTTTTATTGCTGTGGCACAGTATATAACTGAATACAAATTTCAAGTTATTTCTTTATTACCAAGAAATTCTTTCAACGAATTGAAGAAAATAGATCTTACCTTTGCAATCATGTTGTTGAAGAATTGGAGTCTTATTTACGAAATAGACAAATAATGAACTGTAATATTTTGGTTACTATTAAGCCTTTTTATACTAATATCAAACGAGGTCAACTACTGAAGAATTAGTGCTCTACCTGTCTGAAAAATTTAAATTGTATCAAGAGTTAATACATAGCCGCACCCAAGGAAACTCAAAACGTCATATCTCGATCAATCTAACCTTCGAAAAAACTTGTTAACGGCAAAAATTGACTTGAATGATACCTCTAATGAGGAAATTTAATTTTTTACTTATTCTTTCTCACATATATTTTGTAACGATTATGGTGATTACAACTTCCTTTATTTTAGAGGAAAAGTTCGGTAATAATTTTGCTTCCTATCATATTTATGACTGTGGGACATGGCTGACTTATAATGTAATTAGCATTGTTGTTTGTCTCAATTTAAAATTCCATTCACACGTTTCCATCGATTTCAAACAGAAAGGTATTTTTTTTTTCTTATTTAATATTTTACGTTAATTCAAATTCTGTGTTTTATTTGTTAAATTTTATTCTTTGTTTTATAGTATGAAAAATGCGGTTCGTATTACCTTGATTGTTTGTATCTTTTTTGCTTTCCCCCCTTATTCAATATGTTACGTATATCCCTCTACATTCTACTTCTATGTTTTATTTATTGAAATCTATTCTTTTTCTTAAGGCAAGGAAAATGCGGTTGTTATTCTTGCTGTTTCTGCTTTAGATATTTGAACCTTTTCTTGCAGGTTTCGTTATAATTATTTTTGTAATAGCTGCAGTTGCGGTTAAATGTTGGAGTAATAACGAAAATTAAATTCGTTTCATTATTATTCATTCATTGCTGTTTCTACGCTAAGCACCTTATATGTGCAACAACCACCCATGTAACCTTATTTCTCTGAAGACAAAATACGAAATGATCCGTTTGATCAAATTTTAGCTAATTTCTTATATATCATTTCACATGCTGAGTATAAAAATAATCTCAAAAACAGTAACATCAACTTATTTACTCATTATTTGTTTTTAATAAGGCAATTATAAATTCAAATTTAGAACTACACATTTTAAAGAGGCAAGTGCTGCATTAGAGAAAATGAATGAATTTTCTTGCGCAAAAAACTATACAGAATTTGCTGCAGGAAAATTATGTGTACTGCAACAGACGTTTCAATCTGCTGTCTTTGTCTATATATTTTGAAGTAAGCCCATCAAACTCGCGTCTCACACATAATACATTTGCTATTCAACATTTATACTTTGCAACTACATTTATATTGATATGTAAAAAAGATTTTGAAAAGGTTTTATAGTTTTAGTGTCACAAAATTTTTATAAAAAGACTCTTAAAGATTTTCAATAATCGATTAGTCCAAACTTTGTTCTTTTCAAAATGTATGCATGAAACAATGCATCTATGTAAACAATGTATCTATGAAATTTCTTTTTTAAAATTATCTTTGATCACCCTAACTTATACCATATGCATTTAGCCTCTACAGTTTGATATATTTGCTGTAAAGTCTCTTTTTTTAAATTTTACTAAACCGCTTTCTTTTTTTTCATAATTTTTCAGTTTATCATCTCTTTTACCTTAGAAGATGTTTTTTGCCACTCCTTAAGCTTTAGTACCTGATAAGAAATAACCTTATACATTGCTCTCAAAGAACATGGAAAGTATTTGAATATGTTTAATATGCATATCTTCTTTTTTCTGTGATTGATTTTCCGAATTTGCTTACTTTTGCTTTGTGACCGTATTTTCTGATAATGGAATACACTGAAGTTGGATGATTTGATGAGTAATTACCGATATAAACACATGTTATTCTATTTCAAAATATGAAAAAGAATTAACTAGATTTCTTCCATTTTTTTTTTTAAAAAATTGCTTTTCTATCACATTACTTTCTTTTAAAATGTTGGGTTGTTATTTTTGTGTGTTTAATGACAGGTTTGTTTTTTTAGTTATTTTAGCTTTTGTTTGTAAGGTACACGAATGCTTTCGGAGTTTTTTTTTTTTAAAAAAAACCACCTTTTAGAGAAAATTTATATCTTTTTTAACTTAATTTCTATGTCAATTAGCTATATTAATTTAATATATGTAACAAGTTATTTAAGTTTCAGAAAATCGATAAATTTATAAGAAGAATTTTGTAGAAATATTCATCTATCTGTACCATGAAAAACCATTTTTGTTTTCTTAACTAATGAAAATTTTCAAAGCTAATCGAAGAGCTATTACAAAAAAAATATGTTTCACGACATTGTTACACAAATACTAGACCATAACTAAAAATATTCTTATTATGGAAATTCTTTTAATTCACACTCTAGAAAACATTATAAGAAACATAGTACCAAGTGTCTTCAAAGAAAATTAATAGTAATAGTTTGAGTTATCACTTTTGGAGTTAACAAAATATGCAAAAAAAAAAAAAAAAAATTTTGAGAAAAATGCATTTTTAGTACAATTTATCATAGATTTTCTATACATACACAAATACTTACTCAAAAGTCATCAGTTTTATAGCTTATATTTTCTGTTTGCTCATTTTTAACTATATTTTTATTTGTTCTGGCAACTTTTACCATTGACAAATAATGGCGTAGCTTCATCGAATCCCGCAGAACATTTCAAAGTAAATACACCAATAGGCACACCGAAATGTTTCTATATTTAATAATCCCTTATTAAACTGAATTAATGCAATGAAAACGAAGTAGTTGTCATTAAAACCTTGCAATTTCTTTTCTCCTAATAATGATAAAACCTCTACCTTCGACTTCACCGGAAGAAATTATTTAATACATTAAAAAAGTCATTGTAAAAAGGCACCAAGAAAAAGCAGGATAGCTAACAAAAGGCTTAAAACTAAACTAACAAATGCTACATTAAAATAATTTTCTTACTTATCATTTTAATTAACAAAATTCTAATTGTCAAACGTTTTCCCCAGGCCTTGAAAACTGCTATAGTTTTCCCAATTCTTAGGCCGGGAAAGAAATCATCCCCCCCCCAAAAAAAAAAATAATAATAATAAAAATTCTACAATGACACCAGTCTTCTCCAGCAATCTACCCCAACCTCCTTCCCACCCACAAAATATCTAGGAGTTACCCTAGACAAAAGTCTAACTTTGAAACCACATATTTTACAAACGCGAGAAAACTTTCGACGTATATAACATAATGTTAACTTCCTCATTAAATGTAACTCAGTTATAAACTTAAAAAACACAATACTTATTTCCACCTGCATTATGCACCCAATCGACTATTGTTGAGTGGATGATCCACCACTAGCAAATCGTTTTGGTAATATATTTACAGACACTCCAGGTTTTATTTGTAAATGAACTTTCTTTTTGCTTATAAACATGATATACTATTTAATATCATCGCCAATTTTATGCTTCACATTATTAATCCAAATTTCTGCATTGTTATCATTTAATCCATGTACTCCACTAGGTTTCAACATCTTTTTGTTGCAAACCTTTGCAAAATGATTCTTTATTCCACAATTAGGAGCCACTTTTTCACATGCAGGACATATACCTTTTTAAATTTATGCAACTTTCCATAAAATCTACACAGCTTATTATTTATCTCTTTACCTATATTTGATAAATGCTTGTGAGATTCTGTAGAATTTTTAATTTTACAAATAATGTCAGGGCGCATTTCTTTCCTTTTCATAGAAGCATATTCTGCTGCTGTGTGTGTTCATAATCAATATAATTATCCAATGTTAATTCTCTTTCACGTAGCAACAGTTCTTGTAACTGAATATCTTTAATGCCCAGAACAATTTTATCGAGTAATAATGAATCTTTGCACGAATCCCAATATCCACATGGTTTAATTAGAATAAGAATAGCTATTAAAAATTGTAAAATGATCCATTTTCTTCTTATACTAATATCTCTCATATATTTCATTAATTTAACCAATAATATGCTGATTAAATATTTCAATTATTTCATTAACAGTACTATCTTCTTCAATATTCTCAAATTTAAAGGCAGAGTGCCTCTTCAAATCTTCCTCTCCCAACGTATGTAAAAATAATGCTTCATGATATTCTTTATTTTTTTTTTGACTTAACTGTATTAAAATAGCATACTTCTTCCACTTCTGGAGAAATAGTTTCCAATAAGTAATAAAATCATTATTGAAAATCAAAGGATCAGGAGATTGAATTCCAAAAATAGGCTTAGTAGGTTTCCGTTTCATTTTCTCTTTCATCCATCTCTATTATTTTACTCTCAGAGAATTTTATGAAAGAATTCAATCGAATAAAATATTTATTAAACTTCTACCGTGTCTGTGTCTCTTAGACCATTAGCTATTAATTAATAAAGACAAAAGAGTATTTTTCCAACTCTATATTTATTTACATTCTATTTCTACTAACTGTAGCCAGAACTAACATACAATATTACAAGTAATAAGTGTTGCCATATAAATTACACTTAACATTAATGTAACTCGTATTTAAGTATTAACTATGGGTCTTTTGTTTTCATGTCTATTTTCTAGAGCCTTAAATAAAGGAGCGACGTTGTTATCAGTATTTTCGATCTGTTTAGCTTTGCCTATCAAAGAAGCATGCGATAGAATAATTTTTTATTTTCTGTCAGTTTATTATTAAATACTTCTGTCAGTTTTAATTATCAATGCATATTAATGTTAGTGTAGTAATTAAACTCTCAAAATATGAGCTTTAAAATTTCTCCAGTCATCAAATTTCCCCAAGAAAATGGGAAGAGCAATTTTAGGAAACTTTCTTTTTTAATCTTTGCATAACCAAGTATGGGGTCATAAAATGACTTCAATGCCAGAATTTCTGCAAGTGTTTTCAATTACTAAACTTTAATCAAAACAGCATGAGTTAAAATACCATTGAAAAGTGACCAATTGATTTCATAAAAAATGAAGGAAAATATTCAGCATAATATAATAATTTACATAAACTGAAATGTAGTTTTATTTCTGTATAACTTTTCATACCATCTCAGTTTTTTACACTAACTTGACTTTTTAGAAGATAAAAAAAATATTAAATATCCGTCAATATTCAGAGAGTTTTTGTCGAATATAAAGTGAATCAATATTAAAATATATCACATTTTTAACAAATCAATAAAAATTTATAAATTGAAGTAATATACATTTATTTCGTCCATAATTCTTTAAATTGTAATGTGTAACGTAGTATTATCAACAGTACTTTTCTACATTTAAACATTATATGAGATTTTTGTTCATCAACTCTTTATGTAATAGTTTTCTGGTAATTATACGGGACAACATCTAATAAACAACAATTTTGAAATTTAAAGGAAATCCTCATTTACAAAATACAACGATTGACACCGCACAAAATTACTGATTGCTGTGTCAAAACTGTTCTATCAATTAACACATCAATCAATAACTCCCGAGACTAACATTGAAAACAACATTTTTTTTGCAAAATTTTTTTTTATTCACATCAACATAACCTTTTGATCACCTTTTTAAAAGTTGATACAATCGTTCAACAAATCTTCCCAAAAAAAAAAAAAAAAAAAAAAAATTTCTTTTTTTCGAAATCTTTTTTGTTGCGAGTAAATAGCGATAAACAGCTTTCTGAATCATCGACTCGTTGCTGTTTTTGTTCCATCGAAAGCAATCGCGGCACCCACTTGGAAAAAACCTTTTTCACTTCACTTCAAAAAACCTTTTTCAGTAAATACACTTCCATATGATATCTGTGTCATCTCAGCAATCTCACGGAGCTTCACTTTACGATCTTTCATTATAATTTTTGTCACTTCACTCACATTTTCCGGTGTAACGGCTTCCACAGGTCTACCCGAGCGTTCCGCGTCATTTGTGTCGGTACGACCACGTTTAAACTCGGCAAACCACCGACAAATCGTTGCTTTTGATGGACAAGAGTCCGGGTAACATTTTTCAATCCATTGTTTCGCTTGCACGGTGTTTTTACCCATTAAAAAACAATGTTTTATCAGAACACGAAACTCGGTTTTTTCCATTTTTTAAACAAACTACAAAACGACTTTACTCCAACCTCGATAACTCAGCTGTTTCTGGTCCGATCGACTTAAAATTTTGACACGTTTCAAGCAAAGGTTAGTACTCTAGAAAGACCTGGTTACTGGTTTACTACGAGCGCCATCTCTGGGTTAGTCTTGGGAGTTATTGATTGATGTGTTACACATTAAATCTTATGCAAGAAGTATAATATCTGGTATATGCATAAATAAATAAATATACCTTTGTCAAAGTCTCTGACAGATAGATCGAATTACATGAATTTTTTTTTGTTTCTCTCTTCGCTGAGTGTAACTGAATATATAACAAAAAATTAAGGTAAGTGTTTGTTGAAGTTATTCTTTGTTTTTTTTTTTCATTGCTTTGTAAGATTAATTAAATATTTTTTTCAGTCAACGTTTGTTAGTTTGACAAAAAAGAAATGTAACACAAAAATTAAAAGCATTGCACTTTTAGATAGAAAACAAATATAGTTTTTATTCAACAAATTTGTGCTACTTATTTAGAAGCTTATTTAGCATATTTCACAGCACTTACCATTATTAATTCCATAAGAACTTACAGCTATATACACAGTATTTTGCTTTCTTAAGCAAAATATTATCAGGAACAATAACATCAAGATAGCCGTAGCATTCTTGAAATTACAGAAAACGTAATTGAAATTCAGAAAAAAAACTCAATAGGAATTCGGAAAAAAAAACATGAACAATTTTATCTTTCTACATGAATTTACAACACAACATTAAAATGTAACAGCACATCTTTAAGTAGACAAAGTAATTTATGTACATAAAATTACAACCACACTTCCAAAATTTCAAATTTATTGAACATAGTACATTATTTATTATTCAAATATAATAAAAACCCTTTCCTGAAAATCTTAGAGATTTTCTTTCCACGAGACAGATTTTTCTCAAAATTACTTTACATATCCTCAGCTACCAGTAATAAAGCTATATAACAATATTGCAAAATTTGTTGTAATAAACAAATCTATAAATAGAAACAATAGAAATAAATTTTCTCAATCTTTCAATATATGATGGGAACATTTAATATATAGCAAAGTAAATCACAATAATTATTCTATACACATACATCTGAAGATATTTTTCAATAGAGTAATTTCTTTTTAACAAACAAACGAAATGCTAAATGTATTAGCACCAATTAAAGGGCAGGGCAAAGAGTAATACTGATTACTAACTACTTATGCTTCTAAAAATACAATTTCTCTTTTGAATATGAAAAGGAAATTTTTAATTATGTTATTGAAGAATTTTTTCATTAAAAATAGTAAATGCAATACTTTTATCAATTTGGGGGAAATGATCGGATGATTTCTGTTTTGATTTTGTCATGTAAATCAGAAACATTTTGTTTTAGAAAATATATTTATCTACACAACAGTTTTTAAATTCTTGTTGTGTGTGAGTGAATATACTTAATAACCGTAATTTTATTTAAATTAAATGAAGTTTTCAAGTAGTTAGCAAACATTTCACCTCAAATATCTTACTAAAGAACTAACAAAGCGGAACAAACTTTTCTTAGTAACATTTACTTTATGCCACGAATTCTTACATTTAAAACATTCATTATTAATTAATTGTGTCAAAAAATACTCAAAAATCCAAAATGTTTTATTAAAAAGATAATACACACCATTGAATTAAATTCAAACAAATTATAATCTTTTTGAATAACAACAGAACATAATTAGACAGAGCTTTATTTTCAAAAGCTTCTGCATTTATCTAATTTATTTCATATACAGCTACAATTTACAAAAGGCTAGAAAATTCTAGCGGCACTATGAATTTGCAACATTTGATTTTAAAAACTTGAACATTTTCTTGTGCATTTCATTAAAAATACCAATATATAGCTTTAAAAACTTTAATCTGGCAACTATACTTAAACTTCTCACTATTTTGTTAAGGTAAATATGCAATGAATCAGAATAATGCGATCAATACCAAATGTGATGTCTAATAATATATATCTATGGATCACTTACTGAAAGCAATTTGATGTGCTAGTTTGCAGGGCAGGATTTATACATTGTTTTTTAATCTCTCTTAATGGCGATACTCCCTGGTGATTTTGGAATCAACCAGAACATGTAAGATTTAGATATTATGAAAGTCAAAATAAAAACAAAAGATATGCAAAAATGTGAACCATCGAAAGTTGACATTTATGGGAAAATTGATGCTTGCTATGTAAATAAATAAACATTATCCTATTAATGAATCAATAAAATATTAATGACAGAGGCAGTTTTACAGCTACTAATTTTAAATGTTTGTACATTGTTTGTTCTGTAACCATAATGATCCCTTTGTACAATGAAGCCTTAACCATTATATGTCATAGAAACTTTCAAGGAAAAAACACTTTTTGTAGTAAAGAGTTCTACACATATCACATTTAATGTTGATAATTTTAAATACCCGCCTTTAACAAATTTCTCGTTTCAGTTTGTCATGCAGGAAATCAACAAAACAGAAATTAATGTGTAGGATTTCAACAAGATAAAACAAAATAGTAGAAAATCCTTCAAAGAATACTGACTGACGAATTGAACAATCTAACAACCAAACAAACATTTCCAATTCATTACAAATAATCTAGACATGATCAAATCTCAGTCTTATTCAAAGACTATAATAAAGTTTTGAATAGAAGTCAGAAAATGGATATAATGCAGTCTCCCTCTTTCATATCATTTATCTATTCAAAAAAGTTGTTTGATTTTATTCATTTTACATTTCAGTAAACTTGGCAAACATTAAAACTTGAATACTTTAACGCTGTATTCAGACTATCAAAAAATTTTTTAACACATTCACCACTTCAGTTAAAAACAAGCAACTAAAATTACCGCCAAAAATCTTTCAAACTATTCTTTTAGTTTTCTATCAAAACTTGTTAATGATTGCAATCTACGGAAATATCTAGTGATATATTTGAAACTTTTCGTTGTTTATTATTATCTTTTTTCTTAACTTCATAACAACTAATTTTACTGAATCTCTCCTGAGAATAGTTCTTTATGAAGAGCTGGAAATTCAAGATGAGGGGCTGTACGGCGAAGTTTGGCCAACGCTTCCATGTGAAGAATATTAAGTTCTCGCAGGGCAGGTATCCTCGCCAATAAAGTTTCACAAACTGTAATATCACCTTTGAAAGGTAGTTTGTGTGTGCGGTCCAATTCTTGACGAAGTGCCTTTAGAGTGGCTTGACTCAAGCGTTGGATTTCGGCAAGTCCTTTTAATCCTTGACGATCTTGAAAAAAGATTTGTCAGACAAAATTTATGTAATAGATATCAACAAATATGAATTATTATAATTAAATTAAAATATAAATAGAAATACGGGATGCATACAAATAACTGAGCTGATGTTATGAGATAAAAATACCATAAAAAGAAAAACAAAACCGTGCTTCATTACATACTCGTAAAAGGGGTCTGTCTGTCTTTTCTTTGTGATTCACACACTATTCAATCAGAACTAAATTTTATGCAAAGTATTTTCAACGTTTCAGGAGTTACAGACGCATTAATGCCTATAATATGTCTCTGTAGTTTATGTAAGTTCAATGCAAGAGTTTTGTATACACTATCTTTTACGGACCAGACAATTTCTTTGACTGTTTTTCTGGCTGTGACGTCAAAGACCGAAAAACGACTAGCTCTTTTACAATTCAACATACATGTCATGTTTCTTAAAATAGATGCAAATATCAATTAATTAAATATCTTGAAAGGAAATCGACATATTTTTTGTAATCGAAAAATTATTTTAATTTTAATAATTACTTTACATTAATTCTATCATATAATAGACATAGCTCAATTCAACCTAGAAATCGTTGTATATTATGTAAGAATGAAAAAACTAAAAAAAAATTCCATATGGTCAATGCAAATATGACTACTGATACGCAATGAATGAATCAAATTATATGACCTCGCTTTTTGTGAAAAATGCTATTGGTTTCAATCATTATTCACTTCTTTGTTTTTGTTTTACTTTAAAATGGGTCCAAAAATTTGTGGTCACCCAGTACTTTCATTTATTATAAAAAATTCAGTCCGTATATAATATATATAGTAGAAGTTTTAATTGAAAGGGAGAGAAAATACGTATTTTAATAGGGAAAGATAAGTCAAAAAAATTAACAAAGAAAATCATGTTATGTTCATTTCAATTAATGAAAAAAATAATAATAGACAAATAAATTTAGATAGTAAAATTTAGATAAATAATATTTATCATGCACATGAAAATTTTGTTAAAATTAATGGATAAAAATGTAGTAATGATAAAATTCTCAAGTTTCTAGCTTTTCTAAATGTTTAGTAATTTTTGAAGTCTTTAAGCGAGCTGTTTTACGAACGTCTGTGAGAAGCAAAAAAAAGATGATTGAAGAATAAAAAAAAAATTCTCAATTGAAAACATCAAACTTTGTGCATTCATTCTTGCACACTTCATAGTTTTCTCAAAATACATTTGAAGGAACTATAGTAAATTTTAAAAATAAAGAAATTTTTAATTTTATTGTAATAAGTAAAAAAAAATATTAAGACTTTCATTGAAAAATTATTATTCTCATAATTAATTTTAATTATTCTCCTAAATTAAAAAAAAAAATTATTCTATTTGAGAACATTATGTGCGAAGCCGAATATTGTTTTACCATACTTACTTATACTTACTTTATTTGTCACTCCCTTCATTAAAAAAAAAAAGACTCTTTAGAGAGGAGGGAGCAGTCTTTGGAAATGAAAGACACGATTAAATACAACAAACTTTATTTAAAAAAAAAAAAAAAAAAACTTGAAATGCGTTTGAAATCTTCTGAGATGGTGAAACGGGATTTTTTTTTTTAAATACTTAGTTACTATTTATAATATAATAATTTTTTTTTTGTCTTAAGTATAAATAAAATGGCAAAGTAACTTTTTAGATATAAAAATATGAAGTATAATTTAAAATATTTTTTTATTTGAACCTACACTATTGAGAATTATACATTAATTAATACTAAAACATAAAAAAAAATATTTCAATTCACGATGAAAAATCCTTCCTTATCGATGAAAAATCCTTCCTTTAAGTATAAATGAAGGTAAAAAACTCGAATATGAAAATAGGTTTTAAAATTTTTGGTAAATTATCTCTCCTTAAATTTCTAAAAATTCTCCTTTCCTTCAAGAAAGTTTATTTTCAGCAATGTGCATTCGATTAACCAATATTTATTTATAAATGAAATCGAATATATTTAAGGATGAAATAAGTCTGAATATGTGTGCAATCTGAGTTATAAGCCTATTGTTTTAATTTCTCATTTCACTTTTAATTCTCTTTTCAATATTTAAATTGAATTCTTTATTAAATATTTTAAATTTAATTCTCTATTCATTAATCATCTGTAAATGTCTGTTTGAAATTTTTTCACAAAAAGTGCCATAGTTTTCCGGCATTTTTATATTTCGACAAGTAAAGTTTAGTTGGTCTCGGATTTTTGAATTTTATTTTCCAAGATTGAACCTACAATAAATAAATTAGAAAAAAAATTAAACAGTTGTGAATTTTTTTGAAAACCATTAAAGACATTTAATATGAAGCTTTAACGTTTTAAAGACTATTGTACTGATTTTTAAGAGTAGCATTTGAAAGCCCTTTAGTTTTTGAACTATTATACTCGTATCTGTTTTCTATCACAAATAATTTTTGCGTGTTGTTTTTATTCACTCAAGAAAGACATTGCTAATTGACAAACAGGCAAACATTTTCTTTCATGTACAAAAATCTCAAACAATGATCATATTACCTGGCGATAGAAGTACATAAGCTGAGTATAAAGCCAACTCTGTATCAGTTAATTTCACTTCTGCTATACTTCGAGCGAAAGCAAAAGCATTGTTCACCAGCTTCATTTCAGTTGTTTCTAGTCAAACAAATAAAAAAAAGTATAAGTGAAATTTAAATTTATTTTTAATTTAATTAAAATTACAATTTTATTTGGAATTTATTTATTTAAATTTTTATTCTGTGGTCTCAAACTTCTAAAACCAGAAACGCTTTACAGAAAAAAATTATTCAAATTTTAATACAAATCAATTCAATACACTGTTCTTAGAAATTATGAATAGAAATTTTTCTAAGAAGAATGAAAAAAAAAGTTTTGACAGTATTTTTTTTTATCTTAAAATTAAATAAATATTTATGAATCACATTTAAATCAATATTTTTATAATTAGGTATTTTATAATTATAAGTAAAAACTTCACACAATAAATAAATGAGTATATGTAAGTTATCTTCATACATTTCAAAGCAATATTATTAAGAACAATAATTTCAAAGCATTAACTTAAGACCCTAAGAACTGAATTTCATTTACACATAAATTGCAAGAAATTAATAGTATTTTTATTTTGAATTTCATTATAAGATTACAGTATGGAATTTTTTTATAAGCCAAATTGCTTCATGTTTGTAACATATTTGAAAAAAAAAAGTTAAATTTTAAATTGTTAACAAATGATTATCAAAATGCATAAGATTCTTTATTTAGTTTTTATAATTACAAGAGACACACACAAGCATGTGTGTGTGTCAATTTCCATAAACATACTAATATTGTGATTTAAAGTTAATTATGACACATCTTTTCTGAAAATAAAAATTATGCTGAATCGATAAGTTATCAATGAATTATTAACAGTCGATAGCATGAGTGTTTATAAATGCCGTTTGAAGCAACACAGTGACTATTAGCGGTGGTCCTCATAATTTTGAAACCCAGCTTAGTGACAAAGGCGATACCTGAGCTGACATCTTCCTCTCCAAACTTCCATAATACGCCAATAGGAGGATTTGAAACCTAACGGATTTAATGTGTATCCGCCTTGGTACACGGCGAATTTTTAGTAGAATCAGGATTCGAACCCAGAAAACGATGCCAGCCGTGAGTTCGCACCCATAACCACTATGCCACACACGGCCACACTACTATGCACGGCCACAGAATTGTAAATAAATTTCCCATCTTACAGTACTATGAAACAAAAAAAAAAGGTCAAAATATGATGATCATTTCGAATGAAAGGTTAATAAATTCCTAATTTGATACCAAGTCGATATTATAGATTGTGAGGGAAAAAAAGCTTATAGTGAATTGCAGGTTATATATTATACATACCGGATGTAATAAATGCCTCAGCTGGGAGTAAACTTTCACCATATAAAACTGACCTTGAAGCTAAATCATAATACCTACTCATACGTATTATGCTTAGCTCAAAACCACCTAAAAAATAATACTGAAACTGTGTGAAACATGAAAGGACAGATTAAAATTTACAGATTGCAAAACAGCTTTCTAAGAGATCGAAAAATAAACATTGAAAGATTCAATATATATATATAAAGGAACATTATATCAATGTATACTTAATCAAAAAGGAAAATATCATTTAGTAAAATTAATATAACTACAATGCAATTAGTTTTATCAGCGTAAAATGAAATTTTAAATGATTACAAATAAATCATTATTGTAATAAAAATAAAACATAATGCAAAAATTAAAGTTATTTTCTTAAAAACTAAAAGGTATATGAGAGATAAACTACAAAAATGCGTACTTAATACATATGAAAAAGTACATGAAAATTCTATAGTGAACAACAAAGGAAAAAGGGAAATAAAGCAATTAAAATGCTGTCACAAGCTGTGAAGCAGGTTATACTCAGTATTAGAGATCCAACCATACCACTCAGCAATTAGTTCATAATTAAGAAAAGTAAGTACCAAAAATTCAGAACAACAAACAGTAATTAAAATCATCAAGAGAAATTATAAAAAACCCAAAAAGGTATGAAAAATAATCAATATTATATATATATATATATATATATATATATATATATATATATATATAT
>BMAW01016158.1:664219-706052 GCA_019974015.1 Nephila pilipes
TATATATATATATATATATATATATATATATATATATATATATATATTGTAAAGTCAATAAAAATTTAGTTTTAAATTCAGAAAAGAAGCAACAGGGCGAATTGAAAAGCAACTGTACATCGTTTTTTTTTTTTTATTTTATTTTTAAGAAGAACGTTAATTATTTATCTTTTTATGAAAGAATAGTATAGACAGAACAAAGAAAAGTATTCGAAATATGGTAAAATATTTTACAGACATTCATTTGCATTTAATATGAGCTTAGAATATGTATTATAAATGTGTGTGTAAAATCATATTAAAGGTTTTTTAATAAATAAAGTACGAAAAATAAAGATGACTTCGGATAATTTTTGTATCAAGCACCACATTATTAGTAAATAGTAGGCCAATATATAATTTGCGCAAAGCAATTTATAAAGATAACCACTTATAGGGGTATTTTTAAAAAAAAAAAAAAAAAAAAAAAAAAAAAAGGTTATCTGTATATTTCAACAAGAGTTGATTTCTGAAAATATAGAATTTGAAACTTCGATTGAAAAGTATTAGAAGGATGAAAAGCTTTTAAATTCATTTTTTATTACTAAATTTGAGATCTAAAAGGCTATGGAATAGGCGTTACTCTAAAATAAAAGCTGGTATTTAGCAGACAATCATATAGATAGTATGTAATGTATCATCTACAATTTCCTTTTTTTTTTATGAGTTTATTATTTTTTTAGAAGTAACTGATCATAAATAAAAATGTTCTTTACTAATTCAAATTATTATTTTTATTCCTTATGTATGAATTAGAGGTCCTTTCTATAAAAAAAATGAATCAACAATAAAAAATTTCCTAAAAGATATTAAAATCAAAATCAATATCTTAAAAGAAAGTTATTCGAATGAAAAGTACGAGAAAAACCTCTAACTTGCCTGATTTTAGAAGTACGATTTGGTCATCTTGGGATAATTTCATGAATCCAGGAACCATTTTAGCGAATTCAATTATTTGTTGAATAATGGTCGTCAACCTCCCAGCACATTCAAGCCATAAATGTTCATGCGCCTGGGA
The DNA here is from genome assembly GCA_019974015.1 of Nephila pilipes. Classification (NCBI taxonomy): domain Eukaryota; kingdom Metazoa; phylum Arthropoda; class Arachnida; order Araneae; family Nephilidae; genus Nephila; species Nephila pilipes. The sequence continues at coordinate 665,277 of BMAW01016158.1, forward strand.
AAAAGATAAATCATCAAAATATTTAATCAAGAAGAGACTATTCTAAATGCAGATGCAGCTGTATTATTTAACAGTAAAACTGGTTTTTTTCAGTGAGGTAATAAGGACAACAATGAAAAATGTTTAGTTTAGGCATTACGAATGTAACTGATTAGATGTGTTTACATGATTCCATTCTACTTCTTTATATATATATATATATATATATATATATATATATATATATATATATATATATATATATATATATATATATAGTTAGAGAGAAATTCCCTATGTTTTAGATATACTGTAATTATTACTTCATAACAGATTTCCCATTCTGCTCATTATGAGGTTATGAAGACTAGAGTTGTTGAATGGAAGAGATCTTACAAATTCACAATCTTAAAATGAAATTAGCCCAGCGGTAACCGCAACATTTGAATATAGAAAATTACTTTATAGAGTGTATTATAACGTACCTTCTTAGATAATTAGCTGTCTGCTACCCCTTTCTTCCCCCGGGATCCCAGGCGAAAAGACGCACAAAAAGGCTTCTTCCTCCAAAGCGGGAATCAACAGGTCAATTGAAAAGTCCCCGGCCTACCATAGTAAAACACATTTTTTTGGCAAAATTAGTTTTTTTTTATTCAATATAATTCCCTTCAAAGGTGATACACTGATTATAGCGACTCTCCAACTTTTCGATACCATTTTTGTAGTACGATTTGACCTTTGCTTCAAAATAGGCCTCAGTTTCGGCGATCACCTCTTCATTCGACGAAAATTTCTTCCCAGCGAGCATTCTTTTGAGATCTGAGAACAGGAAATAGTAGCTGGGGGCCAGATCTGGAGAATACGGTGGATGAGGAAGCAATTCGAAGCCCAATGCATGGATTTTTGCCATCGATTTTACTGACTTGTGACACGGTGCATTGTCCTGGTGAAGCAGCATTTTCTTTTTCTTCAAATGCGGCCGTTTTTCGGCGATTTCGTCCTTCAAACGGTCCAATAACGAACGGTATGTAATAGTCGCTGTTGATGGTCCTTCCTTTTTCAAGGTAGTCAATGAAAACTATTCCATGCGCATCCCAAAATACAGACGCCATAACCTTGCCAGCCGACTGTTATGTTTTCCCACGCTTTGGAGCGGGTTCATCGTGTGCAGTCCACTCGAATGACTGTCGATTGGACTTCGGAGTGAAATGATGGAGCCATGTTTCATCCATTGTCACATATCGACGCAAAAACTCGGGTTTATTACGCTTGATCCTCTTCAAACACTGCTCCGAATCATCAACTCGTCGTTGTTTTTGGTCAAAAGTGAGCTCGCGCTGCACCCACTTTGCACAGAGCTTTCTCGTACTCAAATATTCGTGAATGATATGATATACATGTTCAGTTGACATCTTTAGAGTGTCTGCTATTTCATTCAATTTCAATTTACGGTCATTCAAAATCATTTTGTGGATTTTTTTAATGTTTTCGTCGGTAACAACCCCTTTTGGTTCAAGCCAAGTTCAAGCCCTTATGTTCAAGCCAAGTTTTTGCTTCAACTGTACTTTTTCCCTTCAAAAAGCAATATTTTATCAGCACGCGAAATTAATTCCTTTTTATCCATTTTTTTCACAATAACAAAAGTTGCTTCACTCAAAATGCTATAATTCACAAACTAATGATCCGACAGCTGTCAAATTTATACACGCATCTTTTGAGGGTTAGAGCTAACTAAAAAACATATGGATTTAATTCTAGTAGCGCCATCTATGTGTCAGGCCGGGGACTTTTCAATTGACCTGTTAGGTAGGCCTGTTGTCAGGTGCAATGGTCCATTCATTTGTTTCATTAAGTACGTGGCCCTGCTACACATGGGTTGAAAGGATAGTCCACTATTGTGAGAAGGAAATGTCAGGGTACTGCGCGTCGGAGTGACATATCGATTTACGGCTCATCCATATGACTTTGGATATGTGGTGCCAGAATGTGCGTGAGTCAGACTAGGCCTTGTCCAGAAAGAACAAATGATGTTTGGGACAAAGTCTGAGGTTGCCGTGTGCAAGTCCATGTTCTAGCTAATCATGAATGGAAGGGAATTGAAGGGGCGTGAGACAGTCCTGCCAGGAAGGTTTAAAAAAGACGGATTGAAAATTGAAAAGAAAAAAGGAAGACCAGCTACGAAGGGACGAATTCCCCCTCCTTTCCCCGGATCTTGGACGGTAGGAGATCAGGCAAAAGGAGCGTACCCAACGACGAGCATTCAAAGTATCTGATAGCTATATGTGAAAAGGCGGAAACACCTTGTTAACTTGCGATTAAAAATATAAATAAAAAATAATTTTACTAAAGCTGTGTGATCCATCTCGCTACCTAGAAATTTTATTAAACCTGGGGTCACTATGTTACAGTATTGTCTCGCTAGTTAGTAACTAATAGTAATAACATTAACAGCTCATTTTATTTTCCCTAAATGTTTTAACAGCGAACAAAGTTATTATGCAGTAATATTGAGGTAAAAATAATAATATCTGCCTTTTTCACAAGTATCGCAGGGTAGTGAAACTACCCCCGCTTAGATGGCATTGACTCACGTATGAAATTGACACCAAACATTTTGTAGTACTTAGTGTTTTACTTTGTGCACCAATGAAATCATTAGCTTTGATATTAAGATTTCAACTAGAAAAAAATATATATATCACGCAATAAATATATCAAAGTCAACAGAAGTACCTCTGCCACAAAAAATTCCCGCCTTTTAATACCAATCAGTCTACATCAAGGATTTGTGAAGTGTTACTTGCAGACGTCATTACTCTCTTAATGAGATTATATATTACGTCATTACGCTCGCATTAAATGTGTCCTTATTAGAAAAAATTTCTATAATTGACATACTCCCCACTATCTCACCATTATTCAAATTATCCATCACTTACTATTGGTTTGTACCTTATTGTATTTCGAGCTGGTAAAATTTAATTGTATTTATTCATTGGTATTGCTGCTCTGACAAGCGTTTATTTTTTATGGCGTTAAAATAGCAAAGTAGATTTGATTTTCGTTGCTAATGTATAGAGATACTAAAATTTTAAATCTTCATTAGTGACACCTTCACTCTTACCATATCATTTTTTAGGATTACAATGTTATAATTTGTTTTCAATTACAGATTAAATTTTTAAAATATTACAAAATAATTAAAAATTAATAAATGCTTATGTGCATAATCTTCTCGTATTAATATAACTTATTTCTTAGATCCTGATATCTTTGATGAATCATTTTCAAGAGAGGGTAAACAAATAAAAAACAGGTTCACATTTTATTACATTAGTGAATGAGAAGAAGATTATTGCTTTATTGACAGTAAAAACAAAAGAGAATGTTTAATGAGCAATAATAAGCGACTCAAAAGGAAAGCAACAATGAAAATTATTTTAAAATTGTTCATTCCAATGTTTATACTGACTACCTGTGAATTCAACATTGCAATTAAAAAAATCAAATTAGTGATCTGATTTTTTTCCCTTTAAAAATTAAACTTTGTACCCTCGATAGCTTTTAAAATTTAATTACGACCCTAGAAACAAAAAGTCTGCAGCATTTAATGAAATATCCGTTATTTGGATTTTTTAATCTTACAATTTAAAAAAATAGAAAAGTGGCATATATATGAATTGAAAAATATAATTAACAATTTTTGTGACTTTTTAAAAGAATTCATGTTCCAAAATGGCATTTTTCTTTTAATTAAAAAAATAAAAGCAAAAGAAATGTAAGAAATATTGAGATACGGATATGAACGATGATATTTTGCTCAGTAAAAAATTATATTTTATTTCGGTGAAAGCATATTAAAGAAAAGAAAATTCAGCTGAAACAAATTGAAACCCTATGAAGTTACTAGAGTCTTAACTAATGGATTTCTTCGAATTACAGATTTGAAATCTAGACGAATAAGTAAGTTCTTAATTAAATGAAATATTGAATATTCATCACTTCCTAAATGTGGATGATTTAATACATTACGCATTCCTCTGAGTTAAGTTAATAATCATTCATTGCTTCTCTTTTAAGCTGCACATTTATATTACAAAAATTAAATAAAAGTCCCTTTAAAAATATATACGGATTTAAAATGCATGATTTTTGTTATATTCTACACGATTTTAAAGAAATCAGATGTTCTTATTCAAACACTTAATGTATAAAATAATATATATATTTACCATATTTTTGTAATATACTATTCGAGTTACATCTTGAGGTCTCCTGATCATTTCTTGTATTTGCTCGGAAGTGTACAAGCATGTCCTCATGTAGGCTTCAGAAACAGTTCTCGCTAACAAATCTGAAAATTATAAATTTTAGTTCAATATCAATTTTTTCAATTCATCTCTAATATAGTTTTGAAGAAAAAATGTAGAATTATTGTGTTGTATTAAATACTTCCTCTCTACAAACCTTTGGTTTTGTTTAATATCATATTTTGACAAACATTTTTTCGTCTCATTCAGAATTTAAAAAAGTTCAACGTTTCATTTTTCCTTAATTTTTCATGCTTCGTTTTGTACTTATTCATGAGTTGAACTTTACCTTCTAGCAATTTTTTATTGGTCTAGTATTCTGTCAGATATAGGTAGCCTTCCTACAGCACAGTATCTTGTAACACGGTTTCGCTCTAGCACGATAAGAAAATTGTGAAAACGTTTGTACAACACTGTACTACTGCAACACTAGATAACATGATTTTGTTTACCCCATTTAATAAATGAATTATCTTAAAAATGAGAGGAAGGAATTATGAGCTAAAGTGGTTGTCACAGGACACATCCTGCGATATTTGTTTTTATGTTCATGACACGACTCAGATACATCAAAATATATCTTTAAAAAAGTGTTAGAAATTTTTTTTTGTATCCCATCACAGAAAATGAAATTGAATGAAGATGGCGAGAGAGAGAAATGCGAGCCAATAAATATATCCTCATTCTTGAATTACATTCATTTTAGATTCCACATCTGTAAATGTGAGTGACAGTGGCTTTACACGAAAATACAAGATACTGTATACACATAATATAATTTATTCATACAGATTAAGATTCAATCCCAAGCCATTTCTGATAAAGCTTTAAAAAACGTTTAAGTGGAAATTTATTTCCTTAGAAATGCAAATCTTGGACCGTCTTTTAAAAGGAGAAAAAGCATCTCACATTGAAAGAAGTCTTAATTTAAATGAAATAACAATGTGGGCTATTAAGAAAAATGAATTAGAAATAAGATGTGCAGTTGCTGCAGGATCTTCGATATCCGCAAAATATGCAGCTCGTTCCTGTGCGCCATAATTGAGAAAATGGAAAAGGTACTGAGCAAGCTGTCAAAAACGAAATCCATTGGATAAAGATATCACTAAATAAATTAAGCATTATCATTATTAAAATTAAGCGCTTAAAATTTACAAATGCCTTAAAGAATATAGAGAATCCTCTCTCAACTCAGATTTTATGGCAAGTACAGGTTGATTCGAAAAATTCAAAAAGTGTTTTACAATTCATGGCGTAAGAATTCAAGGAGAATCTGCTTCAGCTGTTGTGAAACAACAAGGGCGTACCCAGAAAAATTCAAAAAGTGTTTTGCAATTCCTAGCATAAGAATTCAAGGAGAATCTTGCATCGGCTGAATATGAAACAGCAAAAAATTCAAAATATTATAGAAGAGCACGGACCCACACCAGATCAAGTTTTTAATGCCGACGAAACTGGGCTTCGGTGGGAAAAAAATGTCCTGTACAAACTTTATATAGAAAAAGGAAAAACTGCACTCAGATTTAAGGTATCTAAAGATCGTACAATGCTTTTTTAAAAATAGTAATGCGTCAGGGGACTTATTGACAAAATCCTTGCTAGTTAACAGATCTTTAAATTCCCGAGCATTTAAATGAGTAAATAAAAATACCTTATCGGTATATTATTGGAAAGCAAATCCAAGAGCTTGGGTAACTGGAAATTTATTTAAAGACTGGCTTTAAAATTGTTTTGTACCAAACGTTGAAAATTATTTAAAGCAGAAAAAATTGAGTTTCAATGTACGCTATTACTATTAGATAATGTTCCATGTCACTCACAAGATTTGAGTCATCCAAACGTCGAAATAGTGTTCTTACCACCTAACATTACTGTGTTGCTTCAACACTATTGTATCAAAGTATTATTTATACTTTTAAACTTTTTACATGAGAGGAGCATTATAGAGAGTTCTAAACGTAACCAATTAGAAATTCGTTTGCGTAATGGAAGCTTGGAAACAATTTTCAATTAAGCACTCCATCGACATAATATTTTTATTGCTGAAAGAACTAAAAACATATACGTTAAAAGCATGTTGGGAAAAGATAAGATCATCTTCAGTTGAAATAGAAAACGTGTTTAAATCGTGAGAAAATGAAATTGGTGGCATATTAGCACTTGCTATATCGATCGCAGGAGAAATTTTTGTGGACATGGCTATTGAGGACGTTCAAGAGTTTTCAGTGGAAGAAAAAAAATTATGAAGTGGATTTGATGGAACTGGCATCCGAAGTTGTAAATCAAATCGATTCTGAGGACAATAGCACTGATAAAGATTGTATAGTAATTTTACAATAAAAAATTAGAAGAAGAGTAAGGTTAGCTAAATTTTTGAATAATATTTCTAGAATGCAGACCCTTCCACTGAAAGAAGTCGAAAATTGAAAAGGGAACTGCAAAATTGTCTATCTCCATACCATGAAATCTATAATAACCTTGTAAGAACTAGCAAACAAATTAAAATTACAGATTTTTTAAAGCAGATAAAAGATGCAAAAAATTTAAATAAAGAAAAAGGTTCTGAAAGGGAAGGTAATATCGATCAACCGAAAACAGGTTTTCTTTGTGCAGTGATGAGGAAGAAATTTATTAATTCACGGTCGCATTAAATGAAAATAATAGTTTTTGTTTCTTTTCGTTTTGTGTTATACATACATTTATACTTTTAATAAAAATTAAGTTGCTTGTATGGAATTTAAATTTTTTAAATAGGTTTTCGGAGCGTAAGCCTTCTTTTTGTACTGGCTTTGGGTCTCATATAATACGGTTTCACCCAATATACCGTTTTCTAGGAGCCTACATACCGTGGTATAAGAGGGTCACCTGTATATTGATCTCTTTCTTAATTGTCTTGATCTGTAATTTTTTTTCTTTTGGTCTAGGTTTTTGGCAATTAAAACTTTTTATTAGTTTTCTTCATACTTGTTCTATAATCTAAAAAAATATTTATATGTTTCCTTTGAAACTTTTAAAATTTTTCTTATGTTTTAATTCTTGCTTCTACATTAATTGTAGTTGATTATTTTGAATAATTTCTTAATATTACTGAATTGCTAATTTCATTACACACACACACACGACTCCACTCATTTTTAATAGATGGCGTTAGTAGTACTACTCACCTGCAAATAAATAGGGAAAGTTGTATTTGAAAGGTCTAAAAACAACATTTAAGAACTAGTGTGTGAGCTCTGGTTAATATCTGAGAAAAGTTTTTAGCTCAGAAAACACGTCGAGTTCAGAGTCAAACAAACATCATTTACTGGAAGTTATGGTACATTATTCAATACACAGAAAACTGCAACAGAAACACATCGGTTGTTGCAAGAAATTTATGATAAACACGCCCCATCAAATAAAACTTGCAAAGCAAAGTTTCAGCTATTTAAAAATGAGGATTTCAATAAATATGGCAAACAGCCTGGCACATCATAAAAAAAAAATTTAGATTTGGAAGCATTTCTTAATGGAGATCCTTGCCAAACCCAATCGGAATTGGCTGCCGTATTAAACGTTACCCAATCATGCATTCTGCTATGTCAACATGCAATTGGCATGATTGAGAAGCGAAGAAACTGAGTCATCAATGGTGAACCATTAATGAAAACAGTTAATCATAAGGAAATCATCAATGGTTTTAAAATCACTTCGCTGGGATGTGCTGCCTTATCCACTGTATTCACCAGATGTTACTCCTTCAGGCAACTATCCGTTTCGTCCAATGCAGAGTACCCTTTCTGGCGAGAAGTTCAATTCCCATGTAAATATCAAAAATTAGCTAAATAACTGGATTGCATCTTAACAACCAGACATTTTCCCCCGAAGAATTCGTTTGTTGCTCTTAAGGTGGACAAATGTTGTATATTCTGACGAGAAATATTATAATAAATCGATCTTTAATTTTAATAACAAACAACCTTTTTATCTCAAAAAAAGGACGGAGTCATATTTATGTACCCAATCCGCACAAATACACACGTGTGTGTAATGGACTTCACTTAAAAATAATTTAGTTTTCTAATTTTTCTAATCTGTTATTCACAGCACAGTAAAGAGTTCATTCTTATTTTTTGATTTCAATTCATCCTTTAATTTCTGTAGTCACACGCTCGCAAAATCAGCCAAATAAACTTTTCCCATGGTCTCAGACCTATAGAGATCATCCTAACAAGACTGATCGTCTCCAGCAAAAGTCCCGCAAAATCCTCTCACCCAATATCACATGATTACCACACGATCTAAGAAAATCCCTGCATATAAATTCGAAGCAAGGTAAAAAAAATTTCTCTTCCGCTGTAGCCAAGACGGCGAAGCCACGTCTCTGGCATTTTCCCATTTTCACCATGTAATCCTCTCTCTGATATTGCCTCTCTCTCGTGTTAAAATAATAAAAGTATAATTACCACATATTCAAAATATCTTTATTTTGTACAACGAATGGAAACTTATTTACAGGGATAGTAATTATTCCTAACGAGAAGTTCTACACACACACATATGTATTTATTATAAATATATACATCAGTATAATGAATTATATATAAACATGAAGTACAAATTATTCAACTTTATAAGCAAAGCAAAAAAAATATTTAAATATTGAAAGATATAATCTAAAAACCTATACAACTTAAAATCGAGTGGATGATAACAGATATTAGACAGAATTGATAAAGAACAAAAACATTAAAAAAATTCCTACAGACTTCTTTTAATCAAAATTGATTTCTATTGAGTGTCTTTATGTCAGAAGCAAAAACGTCATTGAAAATGAAACAAAAAGGGCTTTTTAAAAGTTCATGGAAATGAAAATTATGTTTAATAAAAGCGTAATATTTATATATAAATGAATAATACTTAAAGATATTCAAACGAATAAACTGATATTGTTAAAGAAAGTTGAAAATTATTTTACATCATTTAGCTAGCAGCTTCATTACTGGAAATGAAGATATTAGGAAGACTTTCTTCCAACAACAGTTTAATATGCAATAACTGTAAGTTTTGTTCCAATATTATTTTTTAAAAAAAATTAAACGACTCTGGTGGAAAACTATGGGAAAATACAGACTATTTTTAAACAATTTTTAACTAGGAATTTTACAAAATTAACGATATGAACGAGATAAGAGGAACATTAGATCCTTTTTCTAGATAATTTAAAATTAATAAAATGTAAGGACTTTAAGGATCGCGTTCAGAAAAGGAAGAAACAGAACATATTTTTAGATGATAAAAAAGAAATTTTAAGCGGTGATCGTATCTTACCAATATGTGAGGTATTAGAGGTCGTAGTTGGAGGTCCTGATGATGGTACGATTGTTGACAGTAGATTGCCAGAATCTGATACTGGCTCTAATAACTGACGAGGATCAAATGTTGTGCTGTCTACGAAATCTGTACTAGAGAGATCAAATGTCAGACCTTGATTGCTGTTGTAGTTGTAACCATTCGGGGTATATGCATTCATGTCACCATTATAATTATACCTATTAAAAATGAGAAATAAGTATGTTGTAAATTTCTGCTTCTAATGTAAGAGTTTTCTCAATTTATTTCTATTTCTCCTAGTCTATAAGGACGAAAGAGCGTAAGCTACGAAATTCTTTTTTGTTTTCCTTTAAAAGAAGGAAATATTTTAGAACATACCTATTATTAAACATTTAATTTAATTTGTAGCTGCATAATTAATAAGGATTTAAAATTCAGAAAAGTTAAAATTTAAAAAATTAATTCATTGTCTGGTTGATCTATGTGGTTTGATCAGTTGACCAGTCGGACGAACACGGGCAGTAGTTCGTCCGACCGGTTAAGTCGGGACAGCCGCGGAGAGTGCGATCGCTCAGTGGTAGCCGTCTCAAGAAGGGAAAATGATCTTTCACCATCATAGTGCAAGGAATACTGAAAGCTTCTAGGGAGAAGTGGAAAACTGTTGGTGGTACCTAGACTAAGCATTCATAGATAAAATTATGTATTTTTTAAGGTGCATTACTTTTTTATTACAAAAACCAACAGCTTTCAGCACATCGACTAAAAATAGCAATACGAAATAATAGTACATTTTTAACAACTTAAAACAATTATTAAGTATGAAGTAAAATATAACTATATGTGCGTCAATGTCGGTTGTAATAATAATTCATATGAAACTAGATTTTGCAAACAATTTCAAAAAGTATCGAGTTTTACTTTTTGATGGTCTTAAATGAAGCTTTGAATGTTATGACGAGGATATATTACCAGAAATACTACTGTTCGCCATTAGCCAACCGCATTGCTTAGCAGTAAGACTAAAGGTATTTTCCAGAAGGAAAAAAAAAATTTCCAAAAATACATTATAGAATAATGAAGATATATAGGACATACAAATTAACAACAGACGCGTTCTTAATAGGCCACCACGGACCGAGATCCGTGTTAGATAACGAAATGACATCTTATGTCAAATTATATAGTATACACATTAATTAAATTACAGTAAATAAGTTGCAATACTATAAGTATATATGTAGCTCACCAAAAACAATAACATCATCCGTAAGACACTACGTCCATTGCTAAGATAGATGATAAAATGATGAATTAGATTGATTGATTATTAATGCTACTCCAAGAAGCAACACGAGGCCTATTTACGACGGACGTCGTAATTTTGAACGTTAGATAATGATGAGGACGACACTTCATAAGGTGGTACCCTCCAATCTTAACTTTAATACCTCTACAATATGTGAACTTTGAGTTTCGACCGATTTAACGTGCATCAACCCTCTACCCGACGAGTCTTTAGTGGACTCAAGCCCTGGACTGGATTGAAACATCGGCAGTCGCAAATTCATACTATGACCACTCTGCTACCGCAGTCGCCCAGTGAATTAGAGATAAATATATTGCTCTAGGTATATACCATCTGAATCATACCCTTAACTGAGAGGCCGGCGTTAGGCTGTCTTCACTTATTGTCAATTCAGAACACTTCGGCAGGCAGAAAAATGAAAAATGCTGTGATATAAATATATTTTACTAACACTTGTTTATACAGAGCAAAACATTTCATTATTATACCCATTCCTGTTTAAACCAATCTATTTTTTCATGTTTGTAATCTATTTCATTTTTGTTTCCTGCGCTATAATGGATTTCTAAATTTTTTAATTTAAATAGAGGAAAAAAATCACCCTATTATAAGACATTTTTACTTTTAAGAGTGCAGTATGATAACACTGTATACGTATTACAAGCACACATACATCCCAGGCTATAATAACGTTTGGTTTATATTAAGACCAATTAATAAAGGAATTAAAAACTTGAGTTTGGAAGAAAATAGTTTGAAAACTTTCTTTTGGCTACTATCGGCTTTTGTCAATGAAATAAACTGACTTATTCAAATCGTTCAGATGCAAATTGATTTCAAATAGCTGCAATTAAGAATGAGAAAATATTCAATTTAATGCTCAAATAATACGAAAAAAATATTACGGACATTCTATAATTATTTGTAAATAGTAATTAATAATGTTAACTTAACACACTTTGTTTTAACAGTTTTATTCCCAGAAATTATAATAAAAAGCAAAAATTTAACCAAAAAGGTTCCAAATAAGAAATTTATCATTACAATTCCTCATGAATGGGCATAATTTGACGATACAAAGAATTAATATATTAAAAATGTATATGTAATACCACCATACAACTTAAATACTAACACAGTACAAAAAGTATAATATCTATGCATGTTTATGAAAAATTGAGATAAATGATATTTAGATGACGATAGAAAGTTAATATCTTAGTGTTGAAGATTTTTTTTTTAAAAAAAAAAAAAAAAAAAAAAAGACTTATCATTGAGCATCTTACTGTAATCTGTTAACAATCAGTGTAAAAATTTATATATTTTGTCTCAAAAGTATTTAAAAAAAAATGATTATCTACATCATTATGTACATCATTCCAAAACTTTTGAATCTTGCTTGTATTCAAGTAATAGATATTATTTGTTAGATCTTTGAAAAAAAAATTTCTTATGTGCAATGAAAATTCTATAAAATTATATTGCTTCTAAAATTTAATGAGTATTCCACTCACAAACAAATTTAGGAAGCTAAAAATATTTATATCTGTCAATTCACTAGAAAAATTGAAAATAATATAATAATTTAATTGGAGATTATTTCAAAAATCACCGATGAGTTTCATTTACTTTATTGTTCAATATTTCGAATTTTTATTCTGTAACGCTAATAAAATCTGTTAAACATAGAAACGGTATAGAAGGAAAATTTACATCTTTCATCGTCTGTGACAATCGAAATCAAAATATTTTCTACCGGATGAAAATTTTACTATACTTTATCCAAAACATATTCAAAAACTTTTAAATCTCGAGAAAATTATGGTTTATTTTAGCCTAACATTAACTTAACACAATACCTTATAAAACATGATGGTCAAAAATTGTCTAATATTTTAGTTTTAAATTCGTAACATAGGGCATTCAATAGCAGATTCAAAGGCCAATATTAAAGATTCTTTCCTCGTTTCTAAAAATTATTCATCATTTATGATTTATTTTTTGCCCCATCTGAATTCACTGTGCATGGTAAACTATGTACACTGAAAACTGCAATGGTGGCAGACTCGAGCCATGTGGACGACAGAATGGCACAGAGTCGGGTTGTCAGATGAGTCACGCTTTTATTTCTCCAATGATACTCGCGGCGTACAAGTGTGGCGTCGACATAGGGACAGGTCCAATCCGCAGCAATTGTGGAACACCCCACCTTGAGGCATTATGGTTTAGGGCGCAATTGTGTACAATTCCAGCTCATCTCTAGTTCGTACACAGGGCACTATGACGGCCCAACGACACATGGCTGATGTGATGTGGCCGGTGACACTTCCCTACTGCAGGGGGTACCCAATGACCTTTATCAGCAGGATAACGCCCGACCGCCCACTACTCGCATCAGCCAACGTGCTGTGCAAGGTGTACAGATGCTTGCCTGGCTACCGTTCTCTCCTGATCTCTCACCGATTCAACACATTTGGGATGTAATTGGACGCCATTTTCAGACCCTGGAACTGCCGAACTCATAAGACAAAATGTGGTAAACGGTTAAAAGGGAATTTAGAGCCATTCCTTAGGACGCCATCCGTACTCTCAATGACTCTGAAACCTTAGCGTGTTGCTTTGTGCATCGCCGTCCACGGTGGTCCTACAACTTACTGATTCAACGCATTATTCATATCAAGTTGTTGTTCATTGCTCTCTCTCTCTCTCTATTTGCCGAGTTTCATCACTTTCTGGCTCCTCCTTCTTATTGTTGCATTTTCAATGTTGCGTAGTGTATATATATATTCAGGAAATTTTTAAAAAAAACATGAAATTTGAAAACATTGTTTGAAAAATTTAAAAATAGAACAAAAAAAAAATTTTAACGACAAAAATGGAGAATAATATATTGATTATTGTAACAGGATTTAGACTATTATGCTGCGTTATTCTAGAATTATAGGCTTAATTATCCCCATGAACAAACATATTATAAAAAATCGTTATAACACCAAAAATATAAATTAAAAAAATATTGAAAACTATAAATTTCAATAATTCTTTTATTTATTTTTAAGATAAGTAAATTTAATTTAATAATTTGTCTTTGAAATTTATATTTAAATCAATCAATCAGTATTCTTATTTGGAAAGTTATTTTTTCTTGTTGGTAGAATATTGGCAGTGGATAGGAGAGAAGTTTTAAAGAAATCATTCTGCTTGTATTCGACGGATTCAGTGTTTTTTTGTTGTAATATTACTTTTTCGCATTTTGCTGAGTTGGTGAAAAATATAAAAAATTTCATTCTGTTTGTTTTTATTTTGGGGTTTAATTTGTTCCTCATGTTAGAATAATGGCCACGTGTCTATGGTAAGTTATAAATATTTCACTAAGTTTGAGTTTGCTAAACCTTAGTGGTATACATATTATAACTACTTTGGTTTAAAATCATTAATAGGTATAAAATAATTTAAATTATTTTTTATGATTACGTTAGTATATTTAAGTCTGAATGAATATGTTTCTTTTATTCCTTTGGTTGAATTTTTGATTTGTTGCTGTATTTCTCCTTTATTTGTGGTTTTATACCATCTTGTTAAAATATAATTCACTGAAGTGTAATGGTTGAATACGTAATACTGGTATAGATACACATTATTTCATTCCAAAGTATTGAACTATATTAATTATGTTATCTCCATTTTTTTTTTAAATGTTGCTTTTCTCTTACTTTCCTATGATTTAAATTGGTTTGATTCTTAAATAGTATGCATTGATTAATTAGGGTTTTTCGGCTGCATTAAATTAATATACTGTTTGAGGTATTTAAGTAAATGTTTGGCTTATTTTCAGAAGAATTTTTTTTATATATTTGATAATATTTACAATTTGATTTTTGGTTATCCTTTTATCTATATGGTTTAAATAGTAATTTTTTTTGTTCTAAATAATTTTTAAAATGTTTTAGAGATTATAACCTGTACTTTATATGATTTTGATTGTTTTTATTTGAGCAATAGACTTCATGATCAAGTGAATAATTTTTCATCAAAATGTCTGCCGACAGATGGCGCCTCATAAAAACTTTGACGAACTCTTCAAGGAACACCATCCAATTATTTTAGAGAAGAGTAACTAAGTAAAACAAACAAAATTGGTAACAGTTGCAAAATAATTGCAACGCAATAAAAAAAATTCCGATACAGAAAATCTTGATAAAATTCTTAATACATTAATTACAAAGGCTTTATTTAAAATAAATAGGAGTGAATTATCATTACATACCTGTAAAAAGAAAAGAAAAATATAATTTCAGTTACGGAATTTTTCTTAGTATTTTTTTTCACTTATGAATTTTTTTCTTCCAGAAAAGAAACACTCAAAAAAAAATTGTATTTATTTAATCTTATATTTTAATAAATTTATTTTTCCGTATCAGTCATCTATTTCGAATTACGTATGAAAGTACGAAGTTAAATTTTTATGTTTTAACAACTATATATTATTTTTACTGCTAAATTTTTCCTCTTAAGATTTTTCGAATTATATGACGATCTGCTTAAATATGCATAGTTAAAAAGTAGTATTATATGCATAATACATTTCAAACGATTTCACGCTCTTAGTTAAAAAACATATATTAAACCCTTCTTCTTTACACTTCAAGATACGTTTGTCCCTGTCTATATATAATTTAAACAAAGCAAGGTTTATTAATTTTTTAAGCGCATATTTCTTTCAGATTGTTTCATTTAAAATCCTTTTATTTATTTTTTACATTTAAAATTATTTGTATTTTACTTAAATTCTTATAGGAGTTCATCTTTATTTCCTGATACAATTAATTTAATCTTTTAATTTATTCGATCATGCGATTTCTAAATCTGCTAATTCAGCGTTTCCCACGTTTCCAAACAAGTATTAGTAATTCTTGAGTCATGACTGGAAAAAAAAAATAGTTACAAGGTGTCATAATCAATATCTACAAATTAATTAAAACATAGTAACGTTAATTCATCTTTCTTTATTCAATTTATAATGGTCACCTCGGTAGGCTAGCGGAAATGGTCTCGAACCCGCGGCTGGCATTGTCTTCAACCAGTCGTGGGCTCGAGCCCTGATCCCATTAAAGGCCCACAATGATGGGGAACTGATGCACGTTAAATCTGGCAGAGGTCCCAAGTCCTCCAATTGGCATGGTGTAGAAGTTTGGAGAGGAGGCGCCAGCTCAAGAGGTAGTCATTATTGATTGATTGAGGTTCAAAATTACGAATTTCATCACCAGTAGCCCTTTTGTGACGTTAATGCGACCTCAGAATGACGTTAATAAACAATCACGTCACTCAGTATAAGATAATGAATGTTGGGAGTACGAAAGAATTTTGATTAGGTAGCAAATAAAAACTCCCCAATGAAGCATCAAATTTGTTTGGTGCCGTTTAATAGATGACACCATATAAGGATAACACCAAAGCCTTAGCAATGTAATCTGTTATCAAAAACACGTATTTTTTGAACCACCCTCGTAAAGAGAAGTCAACTCCTTGGAAGCTCTATAGTATTTCGATTTTTACTCCGCTTTTTATTTATTTTCAAAAGCTTTTAATTTGATTTTGTAATTTGAAATGAAATGTTAATTCTTACCCGTTATTCAGGTAGGGAACATGTTGATTGGAGGAGGACGGTTGCTGCTGGTCAAAGACCGAGCTGTCTGGAGAGGTTTCGGTCATCGGTGGCCCCTGGAGGGCTTGCGGCTGCTGTGGACGGACTAATTGGGCTCGATGATAGCGCACCTCGTCTTCGACCTTTTCACGTTGTTTCTTGGACATGCGACCGAATTTAACCGCTGAAAACAAGCGTAGTTATATTATTCATACATTCAAATGACCCCATCTTAGCTAGTCTTACTATCGAAAAATAACATTTTATGTTAGATGTCCTCGGAATTATTTGTTCCGTATTCATGAAATGACCATAGACAATTGCTGTAAAGGCTCTCTTTCTGTTGGATTTCCATCAAATTACATTCGAGTAACAGCATTACAACGGGAAGGAGAACCGAGAGAGAAAAAGAGCTGTGCTCCTTAGTAATATATAATAAAACAAAAAATTTATATTTAATTTTTGACGAGATTTTAGTTTTAACAAAAGAAAATTCCTATAACTTGGTATGAATTATCAGAGAGACAATACACAAAAAACATAGTAAACAAGCAAAAAGGATTTTTCACACGAAATATAGAGATTTATGCAAAACTAGAATGAATACCGTGCATTCTCACATTTTGATTAAGTCATACCAATATTTGCCAGTACTCCCCTAGATCTGGATTTCCATCAAATTATACTCGAGTAACAGCCTTGCAACGACTAGGTGAATTGAGAGAGAGCTGTGCTCCTTAGGGAAGGTAATATAAAATAAAACAATAATTTCATAATTTATATATGACGAAATTTTAGTTTTGACAAAAAGAATAGTTCCTATAACTTGGTATGAATTATATGAGAGACAATACACAGAAAACATGGTAAACACGCAAAAAGGATCTTTCATATGAAACATGGAAACTGATGTAAAACTAGAATTAATACTGTGCATTCTCACATTTTGATTTAGTTATATCAAGGGAGTTTCCAGTATTCCTCTAGACATCCTCAAGTTATTAAAAAAACTGAGTGATGCAATTTCATCAAACAGAAGTGTATTTCAGCTCAATGGAAGATGTGTAAGAGAAAAATATTCTTTTTCCCCCGGTTATTGGTAAATAAACAAGAGAGTAACAAACCCGGAGAACTTTAAAGGGAACACAGTTTCTTAAAAATCGCCAAAATATCAAACATTTTTATTGTTTTATTTTAATTGTATGAACTTTTTTAAATATATGTACAAAATTATACAGCAATATCTGCATTACTAGGTGAGTTATTTAAGTTTTCAATAACAGAGTACTCTCTAAATCATTTAATTGACCATCAAAAATTTAAACTGCTTTTTCTCAACTTTTTATCTGTTATGACGGTCATTATTTAAAATGTTGAAGGTCTTTTTTTTTTTTTTTTTTTTTTTTTTGCAATGAACATAACATTTCGAAATTTTTTCTGGATGTTTTCCATAATATGTTTGATTATTCTGTAAATGGAAAAAGTATTTATATAAAAGTTATTCTCTAAAAAAAATGCAGAAAATTCGATATAGATATTTTTTTTTTTTACTTTTTTTTCGAGATATCTGATTAAAAAACAACTGTAAAACAGAAAATAATACCAGTACAACTAAACCTATGCACAGAATTATGAGAAAGATTTCTAAGAAATTGATCAAAAAAGTTACTTAAAAATATTAAGAAAGAAATTCAAATTTAAAATAATTGTTTGCATAAAAATGAGCTTTTTTTTTTTCTGAAATGCATATTTTATGTGTGTTTCAAATATGACGAATAAAAAAAAATTTTTTTTTTTTAAAATAAACATCTAATTTTTTAAAAAAAATTACTCGCAGGGGGTTACTGTGTTCCCTTGACTACATCTTACTTGTATATATGACTTATCAGAATCCTTACCATCCCTGGACATCCCTAGAGCAAGGCATTTTTGTAATCGACAGTACTGGCACCTGTTCCGATTGACTCGATCGACAACGCAGTTCTTCTGTCTTGGACACTGGTAGTTGACAACACTAGACTGGCTTCGCCTGAAAAAACCCTGCAGAAAGGATATCAATTCAAACTAATTTGAACTTCAGAAAGACGCATCGGAATGAAGGAGGAAAATCTGATTTTCTTAAACATTTGACTAACTTTCTTTTATTTGAAAAATATCAAATACATTATGAATTGGCATGATACGAAAATAGAACTCTTGGATATAAAAAAAGTCTCTCTAATGGATAACATTTACAAATTTATTGACTTCTTGTCAAGATATAATAAATATTTTTAATTTAGCTGAAAACTTTTGATTAATTTTCAACTAAATAAAAAAGATCAAAGCTTAATTTAAAATGTTATGTGTTAACAATTATTAAAGATTCGTCGATTAATAAGAAAAATTTCAGTTCGCAAGTTTTCAAATGCTTTATATGTAATTCTTAATGTTGTTTACATGTATTCAAAATGAATATATAGCTACCTTTTTAAGAGATTCATTTACATAAGGTGTGTGTAAGGTTATGTGTAATACAATTCCCATTCCTTACAATTTAACTATCTTGTATTTATTTATAGGAATAGGTGATTCTGTATCAATTTAAATAATAAAGAGCGAAGAAACTATTCTTTTTTTGAATGTATAATCAGTTTTTTCTCCTATTTCAAACACGTTTCTGCATTTATAGTTTTTAATTTTTTTTTAAAATTTCGAACATTTTAATTGTATGATTCAAAAGTTTCTCACTGTTTCAATAAAATAATTGGTAAAAAATTATATAAAATGGATGACTACTTCAGTTACACAAATTGTATACAGAAAGATAAGTATGAATGTAATATTTAAGAATGTTGATAATTTAGGCAAAGAATGATAATATTGATAGATTTTTTAAATGCAATCACATATTTCAAGCCCAAAAGTTAAAATACATTCTTAATCAGATTTTCAGAACTTAGATTAACTATGACACAAAAAGATAAATAATAATAATAATAATAAATAAATAAACATGACACAAATACAATTTAAAAAGCTTTCTCGATCCTTAACTACCATTTCTATTCATAACGGTAAAATAATAATTAAGAAATAAATAAGAAATTTAAATATATAGGAAAAAAGTGTTTCAAAATAAGAATAGTTTCGAGTAATTCAGTTTATCACACAATTATGTCCACAAATTTAATTACAATAATAATCGCAGCGTGAAAATTATTAGCATATATTCAACCCAATTAAAATGTGATGAAGATGTTTAAAAATATTTTCTTTTTTTTTAAAAAAAAGGAATTCTATGGTGATGATAAAACTTCAAAAAATAACACTCTTTTTGAGGATTTTTTAACAATAAAAAAAATAATAAATAACCGTCTATTGTTCACGTGATATTTTTTATGAATAATAAGATGTTTTCTTAAAAATTACTAAGTATTAAAATATCTTAACAAATAAACAAAAAATATTCAAGCTTATCAGAAAAATGTAGGCTATTTAAATATTTAGAGGAAAACTAAATATTGAAGAATTGAGTAAAGATATTTTGCAAAGTAATCTTTCACAGTTTCAGTGATATTTCACAGCAGATATCACACACTACGAATTTATTTCACTGTATTATTAAATCAATTATGATATTAAGCATAGCATTAAAATGTGTGAACTAAAATATTATTTTGATTTAAAATATAAGGACTTCATAAACTAATCTATGTAAAATTATTATTATTGATACAGGAATTTGTGTGAGTAAAAAAAAATTATCTTTTCAACCAATATATTTTTTGTAATTTTCCTTGTATGATAAAATTTCTCTCATATCTTATTATAATTTTTTAAATATTTTTATAAAAAGTATTTAATTCAATTAAATTTTTAAATAATTTTGTAAATTGATACCTCGATTTATTAAATTTTTAAAATAATTTTCTGTCTATATCTAATTTTCAAAATTTCCTTGCACAAATTTAAGAAGGTAAAAAAATTTCAGATTTTTCCTAATGAATACTGATACTTTTAAATAAATGAAACATAAAACTAACAATAAATGGCAACAAAATACTTAATTCATTTATAAAAATAGTTAAAAGATGCAGTAAAATACTGCAGTTAAATATTTAAAAAACATTAAAATTTGAAAAAAATCAGCATATTTTTAATCCGTAAATGGCAGTCCCTTTTAAATTTCCTTATTTAAAATTTGCAAGCCATTTTGTTTTACGGAAATATCTTTAAGTAAATTATTTACTATCAGAAGCAGTTGTAAACAGTATTACAACGCTAGAAGTAATTAAAACACACGAACAAATAAAAAAAAAATAGGAAAGAAGTAACAACAACCTGGATTTTTCAAATAAAAAAATAATTCAGTTATAAAAAAAAATTTGGTATATTATATTATTATATCAAACTTAATCAGATTACGTATTATTAAATATATATAAGAACGTTCCTTACCTCATCTTCTTCAATATCTTACCTTACAACCTTCACAAGTTATAACACCATAATGTACACCAGATGACTTGTCACCGCAAACTTTGCATGGAATAATTTCAATCTGAGCTGAAATTCGAAAAATAAAAACTGTCAACATCCACTTGCAAATGAATTCTAACAGGCAATAAATTAAGTAAAATTCTAATAGTAAAGTTACATAAAAAAAATCTAGCATCATATCAAACAATTTTTTTTGAAGATTAGCATTTCTAACTATATAATATCTTAATTTCAACATACCTACGTTACACATTAGTTTTACTATTTCTTTTTACATTAATTTACAACGTTATACATAAATTTTACGATGTCTTTATCATATTTCCCCCGTATTACATAAAAACAAAGGAGAAATATTATATTCCATGATAAACTACTTGCATTTTTTCTAGTTTAATTTATGATACTTAGCATCATAACGTTTCACAAGTTCCGCCTCGCTAACAATCATTTACAGATATAAACCTTAATCAACCGGGTTTTTTTTTAATTCATTGTTTCAAAGATTTCTAATTCTCCTTCAAAAACGTTGCTTTAAGTTTAGGTATATTTTCATAACACAATATAAAGTTAAAAATTTGACTATTTTAATATTATCAAGTACAATTAATACAAAATTATTTTCCCTAAGCATTGAAAATTATTTATACAAGTTAGGTATTTCGTCCTAATACTTCGAAATCAATTTATGAATTTTTGAATACTTAAAGTTTCAATAGATGGCGCCATGATAACAGAAATTCAGCAGAAAAACATACAGACTGCACTTTGAATATCCTTTATAACCGTTATAGAAAAGAAAGGGGTATTGTCAAGCAATTTTCAGACATGTATAAAATAATCCATGATTTAAAAATGATATACTTCGAGTTTTTTGTCGCCCTTGATACAACAAAATAAATAATAAAACTTTACAATTCTCAATTTAAAATGACACATGAACTAAAAGAAAAATATTTTAAGTTCAATTTTGAAGTTGACTGTTTATTGGAAGTAGCTTGAGGTAACCGGAAATATTAATTGAAAAACATAACAAATGAGTAAAAATGTATTTCAATTCTACATTTTTGCTGATGAAAAATTTACATATTTATTGCTTACGAAAAATGTTTCTGTATGAAGTCTTATTTTTATTAAGTGTACAAGTATGATCTGAAAGATGACAGAAAACAGAAAATGGGATTCGTGCACTCTTTTCTGGAAGATGATTTAAAAAGATTTACTTTTTTAAAAAAACTCCGACGAAAAGAAATAAAGAATAACTTTTTTTTTCGTACTCTGACATCAACTACCTTCATTGATTAGCATATTAAAGTAATAAGATGATGATTATATTGGTAATATAAACAAGAAATATAAATTTATAGATAAAAACAACGAAAAATAATTATTATTTTTGCTACACTTATTATAAAGAAATTATAATAAAATTGTTCATTCATTTCAACTACCGAAAAGGTGTATTTCATTTCTTTCAATTTTTTAATGCGTGCATTGCATACATAAAATTTGCATCTACAAAGGAAGAAATTCGGAACGTGTTCTCTGCTGTGAAAAGGCAATTAGGCTACCTTTTCAATAATAGATATGCTTCTGAAAGTTAATAATAGATGACGCCACGAAAGTTATGATATCCAGAAGAATGAATGAAAGAGTGAATGTTTGGAAGAATTGACAATTGCTAACAGAAATGGCTACAAAAACCACCATTTTCAAAAAATTGTTATGCATAATTTTAGAAATTAGTTCATGTTTCTTAATTAAAACATAACAAATTCATTAATTTTAAATACGAAATGCAGTTTGAAATCATCAACAAAATTAAATCGAATAAAAACACTGAATATTAAAAGTGAACTTTAAATGTGAGAGAATCATTATATTTTTTGTTTAAATTTAGTTATATTGATTTAAAAATGTCATTGAAGCCAATAAAATGTATTATCAATAAAAGAATACTTTGTAAAATCTTCATTGTTATTAGAACGGAGAAAAAATGTTTTTAGGCACATGAGAAAAATTGGTCTTAATTTTTAAAACTAAAACTTGGAATATCACGCTTAGTTAATTTTATCACAAATAGGTACATGACACTAAATTAATATTTCTTGATTAATGAATAAAGCAGAAATGGTTAGAATATTGAGTACATTGGGCTAAAAAAAAGGTATAAGAAGGAGGGAAGGGGGACAGAGCTTATTTTCTTACAAGTTCTATTATAATATTCTTCCTTAGCATTTGATAGTATTGAGATGTTAAATTAATTTTTGTCAATTATTGTGTAATATTAACACTTTCTACCAACGAATTTGAAAAGTTTTCATTCAACCAACTTTAATATCCTATCAGATTATTTTTTGGTTTCTTCAAAACTGTCTTTTAAGCATAACTTCATGTAAATCACCATTTCTATGATTTTAGAAAGAAGCTTTCTCATTCTTAATTCGTAATTTTTTTGGTTAGTTTGATAGACATCAATAACATAAGATTTATTTATCTTCTCAATATTATTGACGAAATTCACAGTTCCTTTTTATGTCAATAAATAAAAAAAAAAAAAAAAGATAGCACTATACGTAATCTTATTGTGCTTATCTCCTCAAATTTATATTACTGATAGTTTTGTGTTCTTTATACCTAGTGACTCAGAAATCCCTAATCGGAGAAATACAGTTTGTTTCGAAAAACCGAAGCCCATTTTAAAACTCCAAAAATTAATATGAATTCTCTTCCCCTCCCTTTTCCTTTATATTGGTATGAATGATTATACTCTATTTGCTTTTTGAATAAATAAACTTATATTAATAGATTTTAATAATGAAATTATAATAAATTCTTTAAAAAAATAGTTGTAATCTCTCATTGCTTAAATGCCTTAGAAAATAAGGACCTAACTTATATAAAAATGCTAAGAATTAATAAAATAAAGAAGAAAATAATTCGAAATAAAACAATCTTACGGCAAACATTTGCTCATAAACCAATCTATAAAAATAGGGAGAAAAAAAAGAAAGGAAACGGAAAAAAAAAAAAAAAAAAAAAAGAAAGAAATTTCACACAGTTTTACGTTACTTTTAACTTTTATACAAGAAAATTTTTTCTGACAGAAAAATCAATTTTGCATTTAAATACTTCGTGTGGCTTTTAAATAATTCTAAAAAAGTATCAAAATAAATGAATAAAAAAGAATTCCACAGATTTTTTAATTAAAATCAAAACAAATAGTAAAATAAGCTCATTTTATAAATGTTCAATCCTTGTCCGTCTACGACATACTGTTCTACTATAAAACCATTCCAACAGACTATTTCCAATACTGAGAAAAGATATGATCTATAGTAAACCGAACTGCTAAAAGAAAGCTAAAAACTTGTAAAATATTATATATGTATATAAAAAAGCTGGAATGAATGCATTCTTGAAATATCTTTTAAAAAAATAATCCGAGACATAATAATAAGAGCCAGATTTGTTAGGCGCATAGCCAAAAAAGACTTCAACCTTAAGTCTTTTAAACTCCGTAAGCATCATTTCTTTACGGGGAGGAGAGAAAAAAATATAGTACTGTAGTGAGATGACTCGTAGCCAAAAGTTGGAAAACAACTGTTTCTTGTTAGAGATTAGAAACTCTTCAAATTTAAGTAGGGTCATACTTCCCCGATGATACGATTTTGGATTTAAAAACTCCACATACTTCTATAATAATAATTCAACAGAGCTTTCAAATAAAAAGATTAAGTATTAAAATAACATCAATCACACAGGGGTCGTTTCGTGTTCTTTTACGGAATAAGAGTTCTAATAATCAAATAACTTTTCGTTTACACAAAACAGAATAACTCAATCGAACTGTTTGAGAACCCAGATTTTTATTTTATTCTAATTTCAGTTTTGGAGAATTATTTGGGCCTAGTCCACATTTTAGACCTAATTTTAATTGGACATCTTTTTTCTTTCTCGCATTCAACTCACTCTAAGGGCATATATGTTTTTGGTGAAGCGCCACCTGTCGTCAATAAAACAAACTTGACCATTAATTTTATAATCTGATTTCGCTATCTTTTACAGAATAGCGTATTGTGTGATAGTTCTCATTTCTATTTGAATCAATCCCTTTTTCTGATGTAAAATGCATTCCATGTTTCGTCTTCTATATTGTAACGCTAAATGGGTTTGCATGTTCAAAGAAAAATGACGTCTTTTTAGAATGTTCTTAAATTTTGAGAATATTGCGTCACAAACGGATACACGTGTCACAATATCTTATATGAAATAAACTTATATGAAAATTGGAACAGTTTATGTCTGAAAATATGTTCCAAGTTTCGATCAGACGCAGACAGCTTAAAGGATATATTCTCGTATTTCGAAGTTTAGATACGAGATTGTTAATACAATGTTATTGACTTGTTAATAAATTTTGCTATCATAATGGAAAAAAAGAAAAAGTTTTCGACTTTGTTTTACGAAGAACTCTTTTTAATAGACTTTATAAGCATTCAGAACTAAATAACTTTTTATTTCAACCTTAGACAATTTTTTTTACATCAAAATAATTTTTCCTATTTATTTCAGCCACTTCAATAAAGAAAAATTGGTCTTCAAATTAATTTAACTGTTATAATAACCTCAAGATGTGTTATTACTTATTCCCCCCAATGTTATTAAACCATATTTCAAATCTATTGAAGGGAAAAAAAGTGGAGTTTTTCTTCAATTTAAAAAAAATCCCCCCCCCCTTTTTTTGACACAATACTTTGAAAAATCCGGAATTTTTTGAGTTTTAATAGCAAAACACATCAAATTAGAATTTCTACCATTGAGATATATCGAATAGTTATTCTCTAAAAATGAAACTTCCTGAAAATAAAAACCGATATTTCTAAACATTATAACATTCAGCTAAGAAATTATTTTAATACTTCTAATATATTCTGCAATTTGGGTTAATTAAAATTGCTCTAGAATTATACAGTTAATTAGATTGGAATTTCTTTATATTTAATCTTGGTTAACCGCCAATAGTAAAACAGATTATCGATTCTACGAGAGTCGTTCAGCAAGTCCTTAGAAAATTTAAGAGATTGAGCGCGTAGAGTGGAGAGAGTATGAAGAGAGCATTATGCGTCGTTATTAAACCTGTTGAACGAAGAAATCAAGAGAACACGTTTCATTTGAAAAAGAATAAGATCCACTTCCTTTAAGACAATGCACGGTTCTACATCTGCGTAATTTCGATGGCCAAAACCATGGAATTAAAGTTGAATTATTACAACATCCGCCGTATTCACCGGATTTGATACCCAGTAACTTTTTTTTAAAATTTCCAAAATGAAAATGGTTCTGCGGACAACGGTTGAAGTCGAACGAAGAGGTCATCGCCCAAGCAGAAGCATATTTTGAGGACCTTCCGAAATCTTTCTTTATAGATGGCTTTAAGAAGTTAGAGAAACGTTCGAAAAAGTGTATAGAGCTGCAAAGAAATCATGTTGGGAAAAAAAAAAAAAACTACTTTAACTAATTTGTTTTTCTATATTTTTTAAGGACTTATTGAATGACCATCGCAACTCGAAGCTTTCCAAAATGATTGTTATTATTTTTTTTTCTAACCTTACAAATAAATGTTTCAAGTAATGAATGAATTTATCAATGAAAATGTACTCATTTTACACGGAAGGAAAACAAAACTTAATGAAGCCTTTTTATTATCGTTTCCTTAATCGATTACAGAGCTTTTGCAGTTCATTTTGTCATTAAATTAATTGCATTTCAAATGAAGAGTTAAAAATTTGAATAAAAACCGGAAGAGAGGGAGAGAGAGAGCAACTTGCGTGCAAAGTACCGAAACGGTTTATGAATACCAAATAGCAAAAAATCAATTTTCTCCACTCAAATGGTTAACTCTTTTTATTCCACTTAAGATATCCATTTTATTCTGTAACAAATCAATTTAAAAATTCGAGAGTAAATATTGCTGATATGAGGATTCTATAAACAACGACTACGGAGCTTTTGTATATAAATATAATTTTATGCAGCTACTCCTTCCGATTAATGAGTAAAAATTTCAAAACAGTCTCACCAAGATCTCTCCTTAGAAAACAAAATTGTTAATATTGATTTAGTGTGCGACTCTGCTATGTCACTGAATGAGTAAAATGTTCCATTTCTTAATTAAATATTGCATGAATGAATTTTATTTATTTTTGAAATTTAGTTAATTTATAATTTTATACAAGTCGGGGAAAAAAAATCTCATAATTTCCCAACTGCACCGAAGGAAAATTAAAACGAAACTATTCTAATTAAGATATTTCTATATTTAAATGAGAAAATAGTATAATTTACAGATGATTTGTACAGAAGTGTATAAATAATATCATTTAAGTGGAGTTGTATAAAAATGAGAAAAAAAATTGTAAGATAATGAATGAGGTACTTTAGTTGAGCTTTAAAAAACAGGGGGAGAAATGTCGAATTTTAAAATCTAGAATTTACAACGGAAATTTTTGGCATTGTTATTTCTTCCTTTCCTTCGTTTTAGTGCATTTTTTTTATTAGATATTTGTTCAATGTTAATTTGATGTATTATTTTTTACTGTTAAATAAAAAAAAATACTTCGTTAAAAATCGTAAATTTTTTTTAAAAAATAAATTCCGTAAAAATTTCGAGTTTTTACAGTAAGCTTATTTGAGAGAGAAACAAAGTTTTAAAATGACCGATTAAAAGTGCACCTGCCATTACAGCCCGATCCAAAATACATATCTGATTATTTAAAATAAATGCATCGATTTTTATTGCTAATAAAACATCTCGCCCCGATGACCCATTTTCTTCCCACTAACGAAAACATCCATATCTATTTATCCTATAGAAATATTTTATGTCGAAAAAAAATAAGGGATAATAATGCACTTCATTGCTTTCTGAAAGTGAAAGAAAAAAATTCGCCTACAGCGCAACATGAAGGACTTCCAATCTGTTACATAACGGAAATAAGCTGGTTAAGAGTCGCTGAACAGGTTCACTTCCTCAGTGGGTGAACAAGTGGAAGGCAGGAAATGTCTAGATTGCGAGTCGAAAAACCACATCTGAAATAAAGCCAACTAACTGGATGTTTGAGTCAGATTGCATGCGGACCTCAAAATAGCAGCTATCCTACTATCTACATTTACGCATAGCGTAACGCGAATTTGTTGCCATATCGTTGTACTAGGACTGAGTTTTTTGACCTCTCGTGGCAGCGTCACAGTCAGCTGCGTAAATTTTCTTTCACATGACGTCACGTGCAGAGTTGCCGCCCGCATGCCACAAGCGGCACGCCCAAGAAATCGCGTTGTGCATGCTAATGCAAATCTACTGAAGGCGGAAGTGAAGACATAATTTTTCATTTGTGTGAACTTATTCAATGTTTGAAAGGACATCCGATTCTCCAGAGAAAAATTTTAAAATTAATTTCAGATCGCGAATAATCCATTTTGAAATAGAATTTAACAAGATATCAGAACAAAAATTAAGATTTTCATCGAAGTTGATGAAAAAGTGATAGAACATACCGCTGAGTGAAGACGGAAATGAAATATGCAATACGTGTGAAAATTAAATATTATACGTATGGAAGGGAGTTTTCATTTTTTGAGAAAAATAATTTTAATTTTAGATCATTCTTATCGGTCATGGAATTAATATCTGTCACATAATAATGAGATTTTCGAAATGTAATTGTGATTTCTTTTGATGAATCATATGAAAGAATATGCTTATAATGAAAACGGAAGTACAGACATTTCATTATTATTTTTTTCCATTGTGAGAGGACATCTGATTCTCCGGAAAAGTTTTTAAGATTAATTTTGTATATTCCTCGATTCGTAGAAACGTTTTGCATCGGATTTAGAGAAACAGTATCTGATTTTCATCAGATGATTTATGTAAAAGAACACGTGGATTTGGGTTTAGGAAAATATAGGAACCTTTTTTTCTAAATTTTATTTTCAGGAATATAGCGGAAGTAAAATGGTAAAAGTGGTTAGGTGTTTTTACCAAAGAAACATCTTCCAAGGAGTTTAGATGTTTATTTTTGAGAAATAATATTTTTGATTCAATAAAGTTAGATTGAGAGAAATGTAATAAATTTTATCCATGTATTTTGAATGATTGATTAGTTTTATTAACGTCGCCCTTGAGGCAACGCGAGGGTCATTGACGACGACCTTTGCAATTTTGAACTTCGGTCAAGTGAGGAAGATGACACCTGAGCTGGTACCTTCTCTCCTAACTTCCATACTACGCCAACGGGAGGACTTAGAGCCGCGACATATTTAAGCTACACGGCGGGTCTTTGGTGGCACAAAGGCTCGAACCCACGACTCGAAGAAAACTGCAGGCTGCGAGTCTGCACCTTAACCACTAGGCTACAGTGGCCACCATGTACTTTGAGGCATCATCTTTGGTTATTTACTAGGCATTGTTAAAGTTTCCCCCAGAATTTGCATTATATGCAGAATGATAATATATAATCATATGCTACATTATACGCAGCACAGAAAACGGAGACACAGTATACTGTGTGTATCAATAATCGATAAGGTTATTTTAATCCGAGTTTTAAATCTGTTACGTCATTTGTTTTTCTCTACGGCAGTCGTTGAAAATTATTTCAATGTGAAAACACACTAACGTCTTTGTTTTTGTATGTGATAGTGGTAGCCTAGTGGTCATGGTCGCGAACACATTGCCGGCGTTGTTTCCATCTAGTTGTGGATTCGAGTCCTTATGCCACAAAAGACCCGCCGTATAGCAGGGCTGAAGTTCGTTAAATCTGTACAGGCTCCAAGTCCTACTATCGGTGTGGAGAGAGAGAGGTGCAGTCTTCGTCAATTGAGCAAGGTTCAAGATTACAAAGTCCGTCGCCAATAGCTCTCGTGTTGCTTCTAAGTGCGACAATAATAAACAATCATTCGTTTTTGTATGCTTCCAATTACATCCTGATTCGTCGAAATAGCTAAGAAGGAAAGCAAGCGTTTTAGTTAAAATCGACTTAAAAGTTTCATTTTCGACAACCGATAGATTAAGAGTTTATTTTAGTCGCACAATATTTGTTTACATTTTGCTGTATTTCGAATGCTTTCCT
This sequence comes from Nephila pilipes, assembly GCA_019974015.1. Taxonomy (NCBI): domain Eukaryota; kingdom Metazoa; phylum Arthropoda; class Arachnida; order Araneae; family Nephilidae; genus Nephila; species Nephila pilipes. The sequence continues at coordinate 695,445 of BMAW01016158.1, forward strand.
TTTTGTATGCCTAATTTTGTATATGTTACAATAGGATTGATTCGATCCGTAATAGACATATTGATTAAATCAACAAATATCAACTTTTATTCAAAGAAAGATATGATGAATCACATATATGCAGAATAAATCCAATCAACATATAATTTAAAACATAGGCTTTAAAAAAATGCTAAGAGAATATTATAAGTAGAAACGTATTCAAGACCACACGGCGTTATAAGAATTCTTTATTTCGTCTACAATGATCTCATTCTAGATAACATTCTCGAAAGCTTATTTGTATAATTTTCACGAAAATTTATAATCTTTCTAGTTTGTTTGTATAAATGTTTGCGTAATGCACATGTGCAACGAAAGCCACTAAGCATGGGGAAATTAATGTAGCAGTATTTTTGTTACAATGTAAAATTTTAAAAGAAATATTGTTGTAAAAAATGTGAGAAATTGACTCGAAAGATTTCAAAACTTCGACAATGAGTCTTTGTTTTATGTCATGATTTTCTTAAAATGCATTTTTATAACGATGGGATATTCATGGTTTTCTATTAATCTAAATTACGAAAATTATAACCTCGACCCAATCAAATGAAACGTGATCTGGGCAAATTAGTTAGACTAAAGATGTGTCATGAAGTGTTAAGTAAAACCCGATATATACGATATGCCGAAGTTAAAAGAAAGAAAGCAGGAGTGAGAAGGAATTGAATAGTGCGCGGAATGAAGGATCGAACCTCGTGCTCTGTTAAAGTTGAAGATAAAGCTTCGCCGTTACTATATACTAATATGCTCGAACCCGAGAATCGGTTTTAGCTTGATATTTAATATTTACGTGAAACTTGTAAGTAAACGTGTAGAGGCTTCGTTAATTGATTCAGAGCATTTCCCTCAATAGCATGAATGAATACGTGATCAGAGACTTTAAGTTTGTGATTTAAGGTGACGGAAGAGATAGGCAATCGACTGTTTTATTAATGTCGTAATGAGAAGTAACACGAGGGCTGGACCAAGAGACGAGAACGACATCTGAGCAGTTTCCTCTCTCTCCAAACTTCCACACCACAACTTCAGGACTTGGGATCTCGACCACATTTAACGGCACAAAGAGTTTGAAATGTTCTCGTTGCTGTTAATTTTATAATTGATAAAATTTTAAACAATATTCAAAAGAAACAAAGTAAGTTTCAATTGCGTTTTTTCTCTTCATGTAATTAGATGCAAAAATGTTCTCTCTAAGTATTAAACGAAAAACCCAAATAATTAAATTGTATACACTTTTTTTTTTTTTTTTTTTTGCTCAATTATAAATTATTTTCAAACTCTTTACTTTGCATGCTCTGAAAATGCAAGGAAGAAAAAAGATTTTATGAAATATTTAATGAGGATAAACTTGAAAAAGGTTGATATTCGCAAAGGTGATTCGTGCACTAAAGGGATTTCGATACCGGTAAATCAGTTTACAGATTTATCAATAAATTGCGAATTTTTGTCTAAAACTATTACCGATAATTCGACAATATTTTTTACCGGTAAATTATATACATAAAGGTAATACACTTTTTCTTCGGCATCTGTAATGGAAGCGGTAGCCTAGTGGTCATGGTCGCGGATTTGCGGCCCAGGTCCTCCCGCGGTGGAGTGGAATGGAGAGGGATGTAACAGATCAGGTGTTGTCCTCGTCATTTGACCGAGGTTCAAAATTAAGAGGTCTGTCTCCAATAGTCCTCGTGTTGCTTCTAGTGCGACGTTAATAAAACCAATCAATTACATTTTCCTTTGAAAGAGAAACTTAACCTATTGATTATTTAAAAAACCTCAAAACAACAACAGAATAATTAGCTTCTGGCACACACAAAATATTTCTAAAACCTTTAAAAAACAAAACTGGAATATGTCAACAGGAAAGTATAAGGGAGAAATACATTAAATTAGTGCTCTATTTTCACTATTAAAACTACAAGTGGGGAAATTGAAAGGTCTCTTTCTACGGTAAAACTAATTAGTACATAAATTAGATTACAATTACGGGACCAAAAGATTCATCACTTATGCTCATTACGTTCTTATTTTTTAAAACTTGTTACAAATAGATCGCGCATTTGATTATATATTTTAAAGTTAAGTTTTCAATGTGGAAAATTATTCATATATAAGTATTACTCATAATTTGTTATAAAATTGTTTAATTTTTCATTCATATTACAAGAATTTATGTTCAAAATACAATTTTTCATATACTTTTATCACATTATAGACCCGTGTGGTGACCGGGGATGACAGAATAGTCTCACTGTAGCTCATGCATGTCGTAAAAGGCGACTAAAATGGGTACCCAGCGTCTCGGGGTATAGCCGGGCACCCTGCCCCTGGGGATTATATCAGGGGACCTCATGGACTTGCCTTCTTCAGGTAAGTATGGACTTCACGAATCCGAGGTACCCTAGTGATCTTTCTTTCCCATGGGGTTTACTGTCTTTGGTAAACACGGGTGACGCACTCCCGGGATACCCTAGCGATCCTTCTCTATTTTCGACCCTCTTTCTTGTCTACCACTTTTATCTTTTTTTTCAACTTCACGTCTAGACCACAGTTTAATCTTGTTTGGCGCAGCATAGCCATATCTGGCTCTTGCGCCAATAAACTTTACATTCACATTCACTCACTTTATCACATTATACAAATATCAAATAAAATGCTTTATTATTAAGAATTTTATTTTATATTCGTGGTTCAAATAATTCACGGTAATTTGCCGGTATTTCAGTTTTGTTTGAAAATTTTACCGAATAAGAAAAGTCGGTAATTTTCAGTAACTTGTGCACTTCTTTTAAACTGTCCTTTGTAAACCATAACTTTGGGGTAAAAACCCGTATGACTGAACTAATTTTTAACCACAAACCGATATATTTATGGAATGTACGGTTGGAAATTTTGAATAGTCATCAACATACATATAAATGGTATTCAAAAAATTCTAAAAATTAGTATATAATAATAAAATATTTGTGTATGATTCCCGAAATAGTCAATAAAATATCACATATTAATTCTTTTTCAGTAATGAAAGCAATCACAAAACGTCTTTTTCAGAAATGTAAGTAATCACATAATTCGAAAATATCCCCAAATCTGTTTTTGTGCGAATTTCTGTTCGAATTTTCCGATTTCACACGATTGATAAGAATTCTAAGAAAAACAATTTTTTTTTCGATTTACCCATCTCACATTACCGAAATAACTTTACACAATTTTACAATCTGTCAGTTATATGTTACTATTCATTCTTTCTTTTATATTGTCCAGCATTATCTCTCTTTCTCACTCTGTATGTGTTTGTAAGTGCGGTTTCTGAATTCGAATTTACTACATGCTGAGATAATTTTGCTCGAAATCTGCAGTTTAAACTTGGAATTAAAAGTGAAAAATGCCTTTTTATATTTCATGTGCATAAAAATTAATATAAAATTTGTATGTATACATATATTTATTAATTTTGACAAAAATCAATAAATTATAAAATATACGAGTTTGACGGCAACTGCTAAGAGTGCGCTAGCCACCTCTCTCTGTGTAATTTTCATAAGATAAAATTTGTTACATGTAAATATTAAAAGACCCTAAAACGAATTTTTATGAGATTAATTGTATTGTTTTTGCCTTTTTTCAAAAATCCAAAACTATTTTTCTATTCACCAAAGGTATAATGTATATTTTAAACGGATTCTTCGGCACAAATTATTCGAGAGAGAGAGAGAGAGAACGCATCTGTCATATAAAAACAAAATTAGGTATATTTATTATTGCAGGTATATTAAGTTAATCACCTTCCTACAATTACAAAACTGTAATTTAAATAAGTGTGATTGAAAAAAAAAAACGGATTAAAATATGAAATCTATTTTGTGATAGTGTCAGACTTAATTTCGTACGCCTGATACAGCAGTAATTTCTTTTGATGATATTGTGAAAAATAATTTCATTTTCATGCATTTTAATTGGAATATGCATAACTTTTTCGAATTTATAGCCCTAAAATTTTGGTTAATTTATGCAACGCAAAGTAAAATGCCCCATTTTATCATTTTCAATAAGATCTTAAAATATTAGGGAAAGAATTTATCTCAAGTCAAAAGCGTAATTTTTGTAATTTAAAAAAAAAAAAATTATAATGAGTCGAGAAATTTTTTGAGATTTAAAAATTTAACACGTTGTGAAAAACACATTATAGATGGCGCTGAAAAACGCAATTTGTAATGTAAACAAATACAGGAGAAACCGGGGAAATTTGTACTATGTGCTTGAAGAGTTTGTTCGAAGATAAAAGCTATAATTAAATTTTTAAAAATTATAACAGCCATTTTATAAGATTAAAGTATAAGTAAGGCATTGAATAAAAATGATACTTATTAATTAAATTGGTTATAAGTTATGAAATTAAATGATTATATCATAATGAAAATAAAACTGATCATTAAAATGTTGAAGATACAGATTTTTTTTTTTAAAAAAATTATTTTTCCATAACTTAGCAAATTTTAAAGAGCTGCCTTTATCAGATTTTTTTTTCAACAATTATTTTATTATTATTTTTTTTAAATGTTCTGTTTTAGAAATGACACAATGACTGAATACACCAACGACTGGGCTTGAAACGTACATATCTTCTAATATTAATACTTTATTAAAAAATTACTGCCTCATTCAAAATACTTGGTATTCTCGATATATTCTATAGCATCATTGCTTGTATTATCGACTTTATCGGTTTGCTCCAACGTACTTTATTCTCCATCTAAAATTAAATCGATTATTCCAATACCATGAGTGTGTGAATGTTTATGAACGTCGCACAAGAGCAATCGGTGACGAGCCACGACACTCGACGAAAACTTTTAATACTATGATAAACCTGGATCTATATATGGTAGTGGACTCGCGGCCGAGGTATTGTTTTGGTCGAGTCATGGATTCGAGCCCTGACATCACGAAAGATAATTCTGTACCGTATTATGGAAGTGTTTTTTTTGGAGGGGGGGGGGGGGGGGAACAGCTCAGGTGTCGTCCTCGTCACTTGAGAGAATTTACTTTTAAAAATTACCAAGGCCTGTAGGACGTCTCCAACTGCAGCTTTGAAGGTAATATAGCCGGGTTTTCCTCTATTTACGACATCCGGCATGGTCTAGTGGTTAGGATATCTGGCTCTCACCCAGGAGGCCCGGGTTCGATTCCCGGTGTCGGAAGAATATTTTGGTTCAAAATTACGAGGTCCGTCGCCAATAGCCCTCGTGTTGCTTCTAGTGCGACGTTAATAAAAACTAAACTAAACTAATCCACTATTCACCTTACCCTAGAATTTCATTTTCTTAAACATGAAATTTGGAAGCAGCATAATTCAAACTTTTTCACCCAATTAATTATATCCCATTCGACTCTAAATATTTCATTGAGAGCTATCCGTCCCAAAAAATAAATTATTTTTCTAAACAGATTTTTGGGGCCCTCCGAGTGGGAGATTTACACCGATGGATCAAGGATCGGGTCCGAAACTGGATTCACCATGTGTGCCTTCTACTTGGATGTACTAAATAGGGTCTACATGTTTAAAATGAATTCTTATAATTTAGTTTTCCAGGCCAAGCTTTCAGCATTTGGGTTTGCCGTTATGTGGACCCGCCTCTCATAACTTCAAAGTTACTATTTATACTGACAGTTTGTCATCAATATTTCTACTGCAGAATACCAGAAATAAATCAGCCTTTATTAATATCATTAAAGAAAAATTAGAAATTTATTCTGATTTTTACAACTTATACTCGGTTCGGGCCTACGTCGGATATTATTGCAAAGCGACTGCAATTCACTTGCAAAACTAGTTGTCACTGATGATTGGGAATGAAAGTCCCTACCCCTCGGTCTCATATAGTTTAGATACTAAAAAAATACGCTTCTCTTTCTGACTGGGAGGTCTGGTGGTCAACTTGTAATACTGGTATCCGGGTTCAGTCCTATATTCCCTGGGAGGTCTGGTGGTCAACTTGTAATACTGGTATCCGAGTTCAGTCCTATATTCCGAGACCAAATCTCGGAATTAACTTTGTTCCAATTCAGGTTTTATTGCACGCTTCTTAACTGGTCATGGTTCCTTCGTGTTTGTTATTTAAATAAATCGTTTTAATTTGAAAAAACACAAATTTAAGTTCCTATAGCTTTGATGTAGATGCTGACCACTAAGTTTTTTTTTCTCCCTCGCTTGCCCTTTTACTAAAAGTTTGCATTTAAATTGTCTGTTGTTGAAGCAAAACCTATTTGACTGAGGTCTGTGTGTGAAACTGTAGTTTACACTTCAAGCCTAAATCCTGTATTCTTACGGCGTGTAAAATTACTCAACAAATTTCTTAGTTGTTTCAATTTTTGAATATTGAACATTTCAATTTTCCTCATTGTGTGCTTATAATTACATAATTTGTATATATATATATATATATATATTTGTCAAATATTTCATTTTTAGTTTACGAGTTTATGGACGCTTTTTGTATTGTACCGTTTAGCCAATTATTATACGTCTTGTTTCAGCAAGAAATTCTACTGTTAATTTTTTATTCCTGTCAAGTACATTTCCTGTTCTGTAAACACATTGTAAGCTTTTATTTGGTTTTGATTTTAATATCTTACGTCCTTTGTTCTTTCACATGTTGAAATTATGTAATATCTTATGTTTTTAGTACCAACATGATCAAATTATTTAATATCTTAAATTCTTTATACCAACATGTAATGTTATATCTTACCCTTTGTTGTTCAATTTTTTCCCCAATAAATGCTGGGGGCGGGGGGATTGTCTCCTGTGAGGCCGGTTTGTAGCTCTATACTCTTTGGGTGAACTCGGTCCCCTTGGGCATTCTGCCAGAAGCCCTCGTGTTGCTTCTCAGTGCGAAGCTAATAAACTATTACAATCCGTCTCATTATAAATTTAAACCTAGATAAAGTCTTGAGACGGTATTTGAAGTTTAGGAAAATAATCACTATAAGTGGATATCTCTTAAAAAATCTTTTTCTTTTATATTAATATAATTCGAATAGTTTATGACAATTTTTAATGCTATCTTCTAGCATATTAAAATAAAATAACCCAAAGAAAATTCAAAAAAGTTATTTCACTCTCGACTGGCAACCATAATTAAAATGTGATAAAACAACAAGAATTATTAAGATGATTGCAATGTTTATGATTTGCTCCAATGTGTCTATGTTGCAAGTGAATCTCAGACTTTGATCTTCGTTACCGCCCAAAAGAATCAAAGTTGGTAATAGACCATTTAATTTTTGAAGTCAATTCATTGTGCGTGTATGTATGTATGTATGTATGTATGTGTATATATATATGTATGTATGTATATATATATATATATATATATATATATATATATACTCATGGACAAAAAAATTAGCGCACCAAGAAATAATTGCAGGATCGTAACGAAACTTAGCATGAAGGTACATATCGGGGAGATAATGCAAATGATTAGAAATGCAGCGTGATTGCGCATTACGTATAGCCGGTAGAGGGCGTTTAACGTCGTTCTCCGTGGAGTATAAAACAGGTAACCAAAGCTTGTTTGAGTGTGCTGAACCGTTTACAAAGGAAGAGCTGAGGTAGATATGCTATTACGCCGTTTTCGAAGACAATATGAGCAGCTGTCGCAGTTTGAGAGGGGGAGAATCATCGGCATGATGGAAGCTGGGTGGTTAGCTAGGCGAGTAGCTCGTCAATTAGGCCGATCTGATTATGTTGTGAGGAGGTGTTGGGACCAGTGGATCCGAGAGAGATGTCATTTACACGAAGACCAGGCTCAGGACGCCCTCGACAGACCAGTCGTCGAGAAGACCACCACATCGTAAGAAATGCACACGTACAACCAACTGCTTCATCCGCCGCCATCCAAACACAGGTAGCTCCTTCACTAGGGCCCCCTGTGTCTTCTCGAACCATCCGAAGGAGCCTGGCAGAAGGACATTTGGGATCGCGGGGCCCATTACGTGTACTGCCCTTGACGCCCACCCATTGACGCCTCCGTTTGGAGTGGTGCCGCGCACGAGGAAACTGGACTGCAGCAGAATGGAACCAGGTCGTCTTTAGCGACGAATCCAGATTCAATCTCAACAATTATGACAATCGTATTCGTGTGTGGAGACTCCGTGGTGAACGCCTCAATCCTGTCTTTGCTTTACAGCGACACACCGCTCCCACAGCTGGTGTGATGGTATGGGGTGCCATTGTACAATACACTGTCACCCCTAGTATTGATCCGTGGCACCATGACAGCCCAGCGGTATGTCCATGACATCCTGCAACCACATGTGTTGCCACTCATGTGTTGCCCAGGAGCCCTTTTTCAACAAGACAATTCTCGGTCTCACACGCCAAGGGTGTCATAAGACTGTCTCTGCACTGTACTACCCTTCCTTGGCCTGTCCGATCCCCAGATTTGTCTCCAATCGAGCACATCTGGAATCATTTGGGAGGGCGAGTTGGGCATCCCACGAGTTTGAACGAACTAGAGGCAAGGTTACAGCAAATATGAAACGAAACGTCTCAAGACATCATACAGAACTTGTATGCCTCAATGTCCGATCGTATCGCCTCGTGCATTCGCTCTACAGGGGGTTCAACAGAGTATTAAATCCTCCGTTCTTTTGCCTTTTTCTTTGAAATAAATGATCATTTTTCTTTGATTTTCTTATCATTTACTTATATCAAAGTAGTCATTTCGTATATAAAATTTCCTTTCATTTTGACGACTCCTTCTTGGTGCGCTAATTTTTTTGTCCATGAGTATATATATATATATATATATATATATATATATATATATATATATATATATATATATATATATATATGTGTGTGTGTGTGTGTAAATAAGATTTTTACAAAATAACACAAATTTCTTAAGAATATTTATTTCAAACTTTTTGAGTTATGCGTGAGCGTTATTTTGGTGATAATGGGGCTTACAGCAACTTTCCAATTGAAAAAGCTTGCTTCTTTGGTCCAATTGATTGTTTGAATTTTACAGCTTAGATTCAAGCGTATTTTAAGTTTGCACAGAATTCAGATTTATTAGATTTAAATGTGATTAAGTATCTCTGAAGAATTATTGGTGATGTTACAGGCTCAATTCTAAAGATAAAGAATAAATTTTGCAGAAGTAGTTGTTCACATTCGAGTGATACTGAAAGAAAACTATGAAACGCAGCTAACTCATCTACAACAAATAATTACCTTATTTTACAACCTGAAAAAATTCCAGTGAATAACGAAGAAAAAAGAAAGGAATTCTTTAATACTCTCTTAATTGCATCTCCCTTTAATTAACCTTTGGGGTTACTTTATAACGTTATTTGATTTCAGGACATCGCATTATGAAAAAAAAACCTGCTTTACGCAAATTAGCGTTACTACGTAATAAGTGTAGAGAATAAGAAATGAAGGAGATATAGAGAACAGAAGTATTAGAGAGAGATAATAGATAAATTATCAGGACTGATAAGCAAACTATATGGGTGAGAGCAAGTGTGAAATACTATTCTAAGAGTGATTAACTGACCGGATCCAAATAACTAGCAATTCATTTGAATTGGATCCAGTTTACCCAACCTTACTATTTATTGTTATTAAAATAAGTAGACGTTTCAATAATAAAATTAAGTTAAGGACGCGATTAAGGTAATGATCCACACATTATCATATAATTTTGGTTTTGGTCAATCTAAGACGATATAAAATTGGTCAAATATTTATCGATTGATTATTTATTGCGTTTCGATGGCTGTTAATATTAATAACGCGCCAGTGGATTACAATTGCAATCATTAATAAAGTGAAATCTAAATTTTAAAAAATTAAATAATTGACAACGCATAAATTAAATGAATATTATATCATAACCAATTTTTTTAATCAATCTAATCATAACTTAACAACAAAACGCACATATTAAACAAAGGAAACTTTGAGAATGTTTATAAAAGTGTTTGTTGAATTTATTTCCAAACATTTTACTGTATTTTTTGAAAATTCCAGACAATGTGACTACACTTTTATGAAATAAAACTGCTGAATAAATAAAAGAGATTGCCAAAAGTTAACATTGGACTTCAAATGACAAACCCTACCACCACAAACGCGCGTCTTAGGTATAATATTCAATTATATTTGCAGAGATTGCTTCAGAAAATGCAGACGTCTCACTCTCTTTCTGAAGGATTATAAGAGAACTCGTAAAATGTAATCGAAGTTGTGTAATTCTAATATCGTAAACACTGATTGGGAAGACTAACTTGGCGATAACTCGCAACATGAGAAAGAAGTATGTGGCATTAAAAATGTTAGGATGTAGTAGAGCAACTCTTGCAATGTATTTCGATTTTTGCCAGCAATGAAATATGCGCGTGATAAAGACAAAAATATTACTACGGAAAACTTGCTAACGGCAAATAATATTGCAGGAAAGAGCATGCCATGATTTTTTTTTTTTTGATTCATACGGGGGGGGGGGGGGGAAAATAAAGTTAAAATTTTAAGTTAAAAAAAATAAAAATTTG
>BMAW01016158.1:706152-720180 GCA_019974015.1 Nephila pilipes
CATCATAAAGTTTCAATTATAACTAAGAAATAAGTAAGATATCTGGATAAAACTTATTCTGCATATTAATTGATCCTTATGTACAAAATGTTGAAAATCACAGCTATTAATGTTGATTTTCTGGGTTTTAGGAAGCCGTAGAATGAAGTAATTTTTAGCATGGAGAAGATAAGAGTCCAATCTGCCGAATTCTACAATAAACGCCGGGTGAAATGTATAACATTGGAGGGTGTCTGTACAGAAAGTTTTAAAAATAACAAATAAAAATTAAGTTTTTATATCGATAATTTTTTAGGAATAATTATAATTTTACGAAACGGCAGGTGGACCGATTAATATGCAGGATAAATTTTATCCAAATACCTCGGAATTACCCTTTACCCCCCCCCCCCCCCCCGCAAAATACAGATACAACAGAAAAAATTAATAAAAATTTACGGATGAAACGCTTAAAATAACGTAAGCTCAATTGACTGCTTTTGAAAGTTTCATTAAAACGCTTATTAATGGTGAGAGTGTAAGGATCCGACACGGTATTTGGCAACTGCTGGAGTGTCTGAATGGTGGAACCCAGAGAAGGCAATAAAATAAGGCGATCAGGTTGACGGGGAAAAAAACAAAGAAGAGACAAGGCGACGGAGCGAAGTTATGAGCAAGAACAGTTGTATATGCGTATGTGTGTTGTTCCCACAGGAACGTGTGGAAATAAAATATTTGAAACTGTGCCGTGAAGTGTTTCTTTGTTTATTCAAAAGCATATTAACGGCGAATGCATCCCAAATATCCGATGTTAATTAAAAATGAGGTTAAACGAACCCGGTGTTTAGCGTTGAGTACCTCACAATTTTTTTTTCTATCTACAAGAATAAATTTATCACAGAACAAGTATAGAACACGATGATACAATCATTTCTAGTTCATACGTCTTTAAATAATTATTTTTCGGTTCACCTAGATCATACGAGAACATACATATAAAATGTAAAATATATTTCATTCGTACATTTAAATTTTTTTTTTAAAAAAAAAAATTGCGTGTAAGTCTTAAATTTTGTCAAGGATTAGACAAATGAATTAGTGAATTATTCTATATCGTAAAAATACAGTTTTAATCTAAAAATATATAGTTTACAAAAAAATAATAATGTTGTAGTTTTTTTTAAAACTCCTTATCATATATCCGGGATAAAAGATTCGCGTGCGCGGAAGAGATATTTTTCAATGGAATAAAATTAATGAAGAAAAAAAAATGAGCGAAAATTAATGATCACCGGAGCTATACGAAGCATTCAATAATTCAGTTCATCAGTAATTGAATCGGAACTCTTCATCCGTAATTCAAAACAAAAACTCATTATATAATAGCTCATTTTAGGAGAACTTTAAAAAAATCTTATTAATCACGGATTTAAAAACAAGAATTTCAATGTTAGGCTATATTCAAAATAAATAAGTAGCCTAAACTGCAATTTTACAATATCTCTTAAAACTACAAGAAATCGTAATGTTTTAAAAAACATTTTATAAATCTCCTTTTCTTATGTTGTTAAATTTTTGAATTACAAGCATTTCATTTATTGCATTGTACACAATTTTTCATTTACAAATTTTTAAGTTTAAATATTGAGCAATACAAAGACAGATTAATGTATATGTAAGAAATAAGAGAGACACGGATGATTTACGTATAGTAACAATGAATTTAAAGTTCCTCAGTATTGTTGTTCTTAACCGTTTGAGTGCAACGGATATTTGCTGCTTACCAATTGAAAATTGCCAAGCGCAAGAACGCTTGTCTGATTCCTCATCCAAAAATGCCAAGGAGTGAAATTGGGCTGTTTTCTGTTCATAAGGGGACAAGTCTTAATTCTTTCCCTTAAGTTTTGCTCTGACATCCTTTTGAGCATAAGTAGTGACAATGGCGTGTTTAAATCATACAAAATTATCATTTAAACATTTTATTGCATAAATAAAAAAATGTTTGTGGTACGTATGTAAAAGGTATGTGTAGTATACATGTAAAAGGTGATATGTGTGTAAAAGGCATATACGGGAAAGGTATTTGTTCACTATTTTTTTTTATATAATCTACAGTATAATATTACTTTTTCTCAATTCACCTAAGACCTTTACCGTAAAGTCACGCATCGACAGAAACCGAGCAAGCTGCTGCTATTGTTGGCTTCGCAGTCTAAACAGAAGATCTGACACTTTTGGAACAAAACAGAAAAAACGTAAAACCGCTGCTTGGCATTCAAACGGTTAATTCTTAACATTTTAGAGAGCAATTTTTATTTATGAGAAGAAAATTCTAAATTTTTTATTACCAAACAAATTTATTTCTTGAAATTTCTCAACCAATATGTATATTTAGTGTTCGTTTTGTTTTGTTTTTTACGTTTTTTCCCCAATAAAATAATAGATCTGTGTTCTTAAAAATGAACAAATGTTTCATTAAACAACTAGATGGTTTAATAAATATAGAAAATATTGAATTAAAAATTAATTTAAAACAAACATATAAAAGGGATTTTATTTTTAATGATATTTTTAAGGAAATCTTGTGAGATTGAAAAATAAATAAAAAAATTCCTTGTGTTTTGAAATTTTAAAATGCACCAAAAGACAAACTGAAAAGAACCAAATATTTAACACTTAAAAGTGGTTTGTATCTTGTAAGTCTTGAAAAAGGTATGTGTAGTATATATGTAAAAGGTATATGTAGTATATATGTTTACGTCTAATAAGTATCTTGTAGTTTTGTAAGACCTTTGAATAATAAGCAATTTATACTAGATTAATAGGCGCTTATCCTGTACCTGGCTTTGAGCCAGGTAAACGATGAGCGCTTATATATATATATATAATGCGATATTAAGAGTTACTCTCATTTTTTCTGTTATAAGTTATTTTCCTATTTCATTAATATTAACAGTCGTTTAAACGAGAGGTTTGTATTGTACTGGCTTCGTTATTTATATTAAGAGCCATTAAGACTCAATGAATAATCAGTCAAGATAATTTTGGTACTAATTAATTTACATCTGACAATGAGATCAAGATCTAAATGTATTGCAAATGTAGAGCGTTTACCTAATCACGTCTTTAATCAAATATCATTATTAGTAATTTTACTTATCTTAATCTCAGCAAATAGTAGAATTGAAAAAACTAGATCCTAGTCTAATATATTTCTGGTGATTGAATCCAAATCAGGTGCATACTCTTACAAGATCACTTTACACTTTCTCGCCCTTATATGGTTTGCTCAACAACCTCGCTCTAATTCCTCTATCTCCTCTTATCTCTATTCTGTCTAATACATCTCCAATCTGTATATAAACAGATAATTTCCTACTCACTACATTTCTTATATAGCATTTTTTTTTAGGTAAATTACAGTTCTTTCACAAAGCTATATTCTCTATTTAAATCATGTAATAAAGTAGCCCCGAAAAGTTAGTTAAGGGGAAATGAGTGTGAAAGCCTGTTACAGGTTATGAATTGTGTTCGTGTCACATAGTTTTAAGTATAAAGTGTGCAAATAATATGATTTTTTTTTCTCACAAAATAGATAACATTATGATTAGGTGAAAATTTACGAGTAGAATTTTTTGTATTTTGTACTTAATCGTATACTTTTCTTACTTCTACAGAGATATATTTCTTCTTTAAAGTCTATTCTTTTTCATTTTTTTATACACTTAATGAAAATATAGATGTTAATAAAGCTGTAAGAAAAATAAATTTTTTTTTTACCCTTTTATAAAAAAAAATGTCTTAAGAATACTTCCAGATCAAATGAATGAAAATATGTTTTTGTGTGATGATGCGCTATCGTAAGCTTTACAAATTTACAATAATTAACAAAGTGAGAGCGAAGGATCTGCTGTTGAAACGAAACTACAATTAAATCCCAAGACCTCCCTTTCTCTACAGCCGCGGTCACCTGGAAGTCGCGAATTCGTGGCCGGAGTTGTTTTCGTCGAATCGTGGGTTCGAGCCCTTATGCCACTAAAGACCCGTCTCACATTCTCTAGTTCAAGCTCCAACTAATTTCCGATTATTCATCTCCCTATTATTTATATCCTCACTGTTCACATAAATGTAACTTATTTAATTCATCCGTTACACTTCATAAATGTAATTTAATCTGCATGAATTCTGTTCCATTTTACTGAGGCGAGGTTTCATTTCATAAAATTCAAATCGAAAAGCCCCCAGGGTCACTTGAAGGGCAAATCGCGATACATCCCAGCGTAGCACATTTATATTTGAAAATTTAATTCTAATAAATAAAATGCAAATTAAGAAATTTATTTTGATATGAAACTCAGCATACTTAAGTTTAAATAAAGGACACCAAAAGAGTACATAAGTGCATGAAATAGATAATCATAACTGAAAGATTAAAAAGAATATGAAAGAGAAAATACAGGAAATGGCGTATTTCAAGAGTGAAAAGGGGAAACTCAAATTGAGTTTAAATTTTGTGAGAGGCTTATTTACGATGGAGAAAGTTTTTTTTTTTTTTTAATTTTATGGCCTTTATTGGGTATTTTTCTTATTTTATTAATGGGTCTTAAGAAACTAATCGAATAAATATTTTCTCAAATGTTTTTATACTTTTATTAATCAGTATTATGCACACATCTAAATTTAGAATTAAAAAAAACCCTAAATTTAAGCATGGATAGGTGACTACTCACCTAAACAGGAAACTAGTTAGTTAACTTACGCCTAAACGTAGAGTAAATATTCTAAATTTGGCAGTAAATAATTAGTTTCATGTTAAGTCGTATACGTTTAATATGTTTTTCATGAATATAGCACACGTATCTATCCCCCTTGTCTTTGGGCACTTTAATGTGTGAAACGTTTGGACTATTCATACTGTTGCTACTGGATATTATTTCCTCACTATTATATGGAGAAAAGAGCGTTTAGATTAAATTATATTTATGCAATAATTTAAATGAGCAAATGATGTGTATTTTCAATGAATGTATAAAAGGTAAATCAATTATTTTAAATGTATCCATAAAACTACCATCGAAATGAAAATGTAGTGTTAATACTTGCGAAGAATAGTTTTATATGTGGATCAAAAAACAAATCCTGCCTAAAATCGTTTTAAGATACCTACATCAATAAATTATAAGTCCTGTAATAAATTTTGACCATTTAATGATAAATATAAACTTATGCTTACATTGAAAAATATAATTTGGTAATTACAATGACATATAAAATTTTAATTTTTCAAAAAGATCTGTAAAAAAAATACAAATATTTGAAAATATTCAAAGTTATGAAACAAATCATTTAGCTAAATTTCAAGAAGCATTGTTATCAAGTATAAACGTAAGAGTGCTTATAGTTTCCAAGGTGAAAATATAAACGAATGCTATTATCAGTTAATGAATCCATCCGTTAATAAACTTTGTATTTAAATAAATAGAATATTACTACTGATCTACTTCTGATCAAAGAAAATTTTATGGAGGCTAATTGGCTCTTAAATTTTTTTTTTTTTTTAAAAAAAAAGAGAAATTTTTATCAACAAAGAATAAATATTTTTGTTCAAGTTTTACCTGCCTTTCTCTCTCTCACACACACACATGCATATATAAGATAAAGCAATGAATTTATCATTAAAAACATAAAAGTAAGAGAACAATTAAAATCCAAAATCAACAAAAAAACACATTTATAGAACTAAGTCAAAAAGTTGAAATTGAATCAAATTTGAAACTAAAATATGAATAACGATTGAATCGAATTTGAAACTAATTTGAACCAAAGAATAATTTGAATACCCAACAAAACAAAACATACATATTCAGACTGGGGACTGAATTGTGGGGTTAAACTAGTTCTATGGTGCCAACCCTCCCCCAATGCATCTTGTTGGGTAAAAATGGATTACTCCCAAATTCAATTTGTAATTTAAAGAAAAGAAACAATAAACAAAGAAGAAAAATTGAAAGGCGAGATATCTCAATTACTAATTATTTTCGAAAACAATTGTTTTCCAAACTAATAAAATATATTCTTCACCTACAAACCTTCCAATTAAAATTTTTTAAACAAAAACCATCTATTAAATTATTCAATTATTAATTATCCAAATAAAAATTACCCAATTAAAACTTATCCATTTAAAAATATCCGTTTATAAATATCCAATTAGAAATTATCCATTAAAAATATCTAATTAAAATTATCCAATTAAAAATTATTCAATTAAAAATTTAAGATTTTTTTCGAAACTATAAAACATTATAATTAAATATTTCCAGTTAAAGATTTAAAACTTTAAAAACTACATACCCGAATCCGTGTTGTCCATAAAAAATCACAATTTTAAAGGCAACAATTCAAAAAAATCATATCTTTGCAATAGGCTAAGGAAGAGATCATGAACCTCAATGCAATAGGCTAAGGAACTTTTTTAAATGATGATGTCCACCACCATGCACTGTTGCCAGAAAAAATTTCGAAATCAATAGTACTTAACTAATTTGAGTGTAAAAAGTTTCAATATAGAATATTTAATAAAAATCCACCAATAAACCAATCATGACCAGAAATCTTATTAAATGATCAAAATTTTATTTGTTATAATTATTTGAAATTCAATTGAGTGAAATATGTGTGTGTAAATGTGTAATAATACAAAAATGTTTCAAAATATCTTCACAACTAGACCACTAACTAGACGTCTTTGTAATCTAATGTTGTGCGGTGGATTTGTTTTGAAACGAAAGTTTAAAAATTCATAAATGTCCTGAAAGGTAATAGCCCTTATGAATAAGATTACCTTTTTGAATAAGTCACAAATCCAGAAGATATTAGAGTTAGCTCTTACTCCAAGATGTAAATATTAAAAATACATAAAAATCAATTCATGAAACAAAGATTCCATTGAGAAACCATTATAATATAAATTTTTTTTTTTAGATGTCAGGTACAATTTACATAATGATATTTCAATATCTTCCAGAGTCCCCCAAGAAGTCCTCATGGGAAATCTTAAAAACAAATCAAAATAAACCATCATATAAATTATTGGGAATGTATTTCTTTGAAAAATCTAATGGATATTCGCATTCTTTACATTCTCTGATAAATTTCTTAATATTATTGAATATATCTTTATCATTTGTAACTACAGTTTAATACGATGCAAAAAATTTAATATAATGTTTCTGTACAAGGACAAATGAAGATTGTTCTCCCAATAAGGCTTTTTAATTATCTTAAGCCCGAATGCATCTCTTTTATCAAATAAATTACTATAAATGATGTGATCAACTGGCTGTAGCTCTGTATCCAAATATTCAACCTCCGTATCTGAATTTGTCTTGCAATAAAATCAAATGGTATGAAAATCAATGTGTATATATATATATATATATATATATATATATATATATATAATAATAATAATATGTAATAATAATAATAATAATTAAGCTACACAATTACTCCATTTGAATTACTTAACAAATTCAGGTAGGAACAACGTTAAGATTTAGATTCAAATTTTACAGGAGTAAGAAGAAATCTGATTATATTATTAAGCTAAACATATTGAGCATAGTGAACATAGTTTACTGAGTATAGTGAAATAAGGAATTCGGTATGCTCTATATATACAATTAATACTTCCTACTGCTAGAGATTCTCGTAATTAGCACGAAATTAATTACCAAAAAATGCTCTTCATAAGATCTGTTAGTTACAAGGGAAGTTAAGTTTAGTTTTTTTTATTAACGTAGCACTAGAAGCAATACGAGGGCTATTGGCGACGGACCTCGTAATTTTGAACCACGGTCAAGTGACGAGGACGACACCTGATCTGGCACCCCCCTCTCCGAACTTCCCCACCACGCCAACGGGAGGACTTTGGGCCCCGACAGTTTTAACGTGCATCAGCCCCGACTACACGGCGGGTCTTTGGCAGCCAAGAATCCAACCCGCGACTGAACAAAAACCGCCGGACACGAATCCGAAACCATGACCACTAGGCTACCGCGGCCTAGTTACAATGGAAAGTAAGAAAGAAGAAAAAGAATGAAAGAAAGTAGTACCCCAAAGTATTCACAAAATTGGGCGATTATCACATAGAATACAAACTAGAGATTATCTTCTTATGCAAATGAAGTTTTTCGTGATATATGATAAAAACAAAGTAATATATTAATATTTCAATTGTGATTTTATTATTAATAAACAGTATCTTAAACCTTTTCTATTATGTTAATCAAAATACAGTAAACTCAACTTCAGCTGATAATTTGACAAAGAATAAAAATTCTTCGATGACTAAAATTCCTTAGAGAAATTTGGTCTTATTTAAAGTATAGTCTTTTAACTTTAAATGTAATAATAAGTGGAATAAATATTCTTAGTTAATTATTTATAAAATTAAATGGCGCATTTCAAATTCAAACTTATAAACAAGCTAAAGTTGTTGAACATTCATTTTTACCACGTTTGATGAGACCATCATGTGTATGGAGAAAAAATTCACGAATGAAGGATCCCTCCATATATGAATGATAACAACTTTCTTACACTTACATAACATAAAATGGAAAATCTTACAATGCACAAACAAGAATTTCTCGATATAGAATACAGTTGTCTTAGTAATTAAGTCTCATATTTCGTTGCGCTGATGAATGAAGAACCTTTGTGGAGGAATGTCCGGAACACTTTCTTTCAATTCCGCCCATTCCACCTCACGCAAACTTTAACCTATTACTCATACCCCTCCTCTTAGTTCCCATCCATCTGTTAAGGATCCCAGGTTCTCAGATCCATCGAATCACGATTCTAGTAATTCCATAGGCGCCACCCATGTTTTAGTCACGCAGTGTTAGACTGCCTGCATATAGCAGAACAATAGGAATACAGGAAAGAAATCGTCAATCTAAAAACCGATAAAAATAGGTGTGTGCAAGAAAAATACCCTTTTCCATACATGACTTTATTTTTCTCAACAAAACCACATATTTTACACGGTGTTACAATGAGGGCTTACACTGAGTTAAATTCCAGAAGGATTTCGAGGGAAGGCCGGCTTTGCCTGCTCTTTCGATTTACAGTTAGTGTTCCATGGGCCTTTTGTTTATCTTTGTTTTAATTATAGTTTACAGAGTGATAGTAATATCTTATAATAAAATATATTTCATAAGTAAGAAATCAGTAAATAATTATTTTCTGTATTTAGTAAAAGCCAGTGTTTACAATTCTCTTTAAATTAAATCGGGGACACAGATTTACGGGACAAATGCTACGAGTAGTATATTCAACTTATAAGCTATTTTAAACCTAGAATAAAACTGTTCACAGATTTTAAAAATCAGCAACCAACACAATAAGTATGACAGAATAATGAGCAAAAATCGAAATAATTGGGAACATTTGACGCCTTAAATAATAATGTATACAGAAAATTGTGCTTTTCGGTCACTTTATACGAAGTCATTTGAGCAGGCTAGTTGGAAATATAAATAAAAAAAAAATTGATTTTGACATATCATTACCCAAGGTTACTTTTTAACTACATAATATGCATCATATTATGTTGGAAATTGAAAAGGATACTTTTTTACTTATTTTTCATCTGAAAAGTCTAAGATATAAGTACGAAACACTATCATAGGAAAATTAAAGCCAAGCAATAACATCAGAAATAGCTTCACATTTTCATGTGCTTTAAAGGGACAAAATAATGTATGTATGTATGTGTATATATATATATATCTTTTTTAGGGAAAAAAATTACGTAGAGTTAAAACAAAATCGTTTACTTTTTAAAGGCCTGTCTTAGCAAAAAATGTAGAAAATATGAAAATGATACATTAAAAAAAGTAATCGGTGGGAGGGGGGAGAAGTGTGGATGAAAATTTAGATTTTTTTAGCTTTTAAAAATTTAAGTAAAATGATGAATAAGCAAAACTAATAAACAACAACATGCTTGCTTTCCGCGAAAGCTATTTAAATAAAACTTTACTTCGAGAGATTATGGTTGTTTATTATCGTCGAACTGAGAAGCAACATGAGGATTATTGGCGACGGACTTCGGAATTTTGAATCTAGGTCAAGTGACGAGTTGGCACCTACCTCTCCAAACTTCCACACCACGCTAACGGGAGGACTTGAGACCTCGACTGGAATTAACGTGCAATATCCCAGCTACACGACTACACGGCAGGTCAAAAGTAGCATCAGAGCTCGAACACATGATTTGATGAAAACAACGCCGGCTGCGTATCCTCAACCGTGACCATCAGGCTACCGAAGCTACAACTTTAATTCAAAAAAATCTCCAGAACGATTTTTTTTAAAATTCATTTTTATATAATTTAATTTACGCAATCGTTTTAATAATTTCTGCTGCGTTATTATGGCTACATTAAACGTGATTATGGGACTGTAATACTGAAAGTCGGAAAGATCATAATGTTTTGTGACTTTTCAATCCATTTATCCGTCCATAAAATACTACATTGTATGTTAAAAATCCTTCCTACAATGAGATACCACTACAGCGCGTATTTCATTTCCTGACAAAAAAGAAAAATCACCATAATAGAGTTCACCAGATCTACAAAGTTCCACCGACTTAATTTTTACATGACATCATTTCCGAAGCCCCTGATCTTAACAGGTGTATCCCCAGCTCCGGATTTTACGGTGCTGTTAGCACACATCCTATCCTAAAGACGTCTTCTGAGAAAGCAAGGGTAGGTCAATGACCCACTGGGGCTTTCCCTGCGCCAACATTGCTGAGAGGGGAAAGGGAAGATGAGGAAAAAAAGGAATAAACCAAGGGAAACACAGCGGCAAAGGAGAAACAAAGGCTACATTAGAACGCAGTGTTTTTTCCAACGGGAGCGTACTTCGCTTCTCGCCATCTGCTATTCTTCAGAAACTTAACTGAAGTTTTGACTCAGTTAGCCTCTAACGGGCCCCAGGGATGGGATGGATGCTTCCCGGATGGCTCGGCTTCGAATCGCCGACGATCTTCAAAAATCTCAGGCAATTACGTTTCAGCCACGTGTGGTTATCTCCGGAAAAATCAGTTTGTTCTAGAGTGGGTAGGATTTAAATGTCGGGAACAAGTGTGACAGGATATGATCTATAAATGCAACGATGGATGGATGGGACGAGGTTCAGATGTAATGTTGAAATGGGATCAGACAGATTAGGAAATTTAACGTTAGTAATTAGAATCATTTAAATGTTTGATAATGTTTTTATTGCTAGTAATTTTTTATTCAAATCAATTTCTTTATTTTAAAATTAATCCATTATTTATTTATTCTTAATTTGTTTGCTTTTATTTATTTATTTTTCAAATTTTTTTAACTGATATATAAATGATGCTTCCCGGATGGCTTGGCGTCGAATCGCCAACGATCTTTAAAAATCTCAGGCAATTACGCTTCAGCCACGTGCTGGTTAACTCCGGAAAAATCAGTTTGTTCTTGAGTGGGTACGATTTGAATGTTGGGAACAAGTGTTTAAAGACAGGATATGATCTGTAAATGCAACGAAGGACGGATGGGACGAAGTTCAGATGTAATGTTGAAATGGGATCAGACAGAATAGGAAATTTGGTATTAGTAATTAGAATTATATAAACGTTATAAAGTGTTTTCCTTTCTAGCAATTTATTCGAACCAATTTCTTCATTTCAATATTAATTTTCAATTAATTTACTATTAATTTGTTTTAATTTATTTATTCATTTAATTAAAATATTAATGAAAAGTAAAGATATTTTTTAAAAAAAAAATGTTCTACTCCAAATTATATTTTCTTTTTTTTTCAACAATGCTCATTATTTAAATTTTTTTTTATTTCTTTTAAGTCATATAATTTTATTGTTATTTGGTAATATTTGTGTGGTTAAAAATAATCTTCATTTTAAGACTTCAGGAATACAGCTCATATAAATAATGAAAAACTAAACATAAAATATTTCAGAACTTATAGCTTTACTTTTATTTTTTAAAAAAAAAAACCGAATTTCCACACATGACTATTAATTTGTTTTACTTATTTATTTAATCCTCAGCTTTATTTTAGGAAAAGAAACAATTTTTTTTGTTATATAAATCAAATCGACACACTTTTAAAAATTTCATGTTCTTCTCTCACTATTTAAAATAACTTACAGATAGACTTCGAAGCGCTATATTGTTTCGGTATTATTTCCGCTACTTGATTTTGCAGTTATTAATCGATATTTAAAATAGTCACGAATCAATAGTCAGATTAATAGAAAACTATACAGTGATGATAATAAAGCTAATTTTATTCAAATCTATGAAAATTCAAAGGTCAATTCCTATCCCACAATAATTGTGGATCATTCCTTATGCGTGTCAGAATCTAAGGATTAATATAATAAATAAGTACGCAACCGTACCGAACCAATTGCGTTCGAGTTCTTAGTAGACTTAGAGATGAGGATCCGATTCATTGACCCTATGTAGATTGTTCTTGGCTGCAATCTGATAATCCTTAATACTTGTATATACGGTCACTATTCCATCGGTTCTAGCTTCTGCTCATTCTCTCTACCACCAACTAACTTCGTATTAAATTATTAATTACTTATAAACGAAATTCATCAAATTTATTCACTACACTTCATTAATACTAATCTAATCTACATAAGCTACGTTTTATTCATTGGGAGAGATTTTAATTCAAACAATATCATATTAAACTTTCCAAAGTGTTTGTTGAAGGGGAAAACGCCAACGAGCCCTTTTACAATTAAAACTAGTTGTATAAAAGAACGTCACCTCAACATTTTTAGAATTAATATTACTTTTAAATTAGTTTAATTAGTACTTCTCGAAATTTTTAAGGCAAAATTTTAAAATGTGAATTTTATTTAAGAAAACAAGTATCGTGATTTTGAGGAGGCAAAAATTCTTTAAAAAGTTAAATAAAATATAAATAATTATTTAAGTTCTTTAAGTAGTATATTTTATACTTTTAATAAACAGATGTAATTTATTTTGTAAGAATATCCAATAAAAAAACACTTGACATCAGAATAATTAATAACAAAATACTGAACTTCCTCTTTAATGATTGATTTTTTATTTACGTCGGACTTACAAGCAACACGAGGGCTTTTGGTGACGGACCTCGTAATTTTGAACTTCGGTCAAGAGATGAGTTTCGAGTACAAAAGGGTTAACACTACTGGGGAGAGAATAGCCTGTGGTTCGGCCTTAAACTCACACAATACACTGAAATAAAGTGGAACAATTTTGACAAATTGGTACGAAACTTAAAATATTAAAGTAAAATTAATGCTATTTACAGATATTTTTTACATTATTTGTTTTTGCGACATGACCAAATGCCGTTTGTATCAACTCAGAGCTCATTTTTGAAGCCTGGCTTTACATTATAGGACAAAAAACATAATACATCATTACTACCTCCCCGTCCTACACTTTGGTGTGATCCTCGCTCTGTTAGTGTGCTGATGTGGGACTTTTGAGAGGCGTATGCGGCAACTGAGCTGGCACCCCCTCTCCAAACTTACCCACCAAGGCAACAGGGCGAGGAGGGACTTGAAGCATCGAT
The DNA here is from genome assembly GCA_019974015.1 of Nephila pilipes. NCBI lineage: Eukaryota > Metazoa > Arthropoda > Arachnida > Araneae > Nephilidae > Nephila > Nephila pilipes. Next base: position 719,785 of record BMAW01016158.1, read on the forward strand.
AGATTTAACGTGCCTCAGTCCCGCTATACAGCCGGTCTTTATTGACTACAGGACTTGAGTCCGCGTCTCGATGGAAAGAATGCCGGTCACGAGCTTGCGATTATGACCATTCGATCACTGCGCCTTAACTGCCTCTTTAAAAACGCCATACTCGAGTTAATATGACGATGGTTAGGAACAGAGCTAATGAAAAAAAATTATGCATTTCAACCAAAATTTGCAAATGCATTTTTGGTATGAGAATCATTAATGGTATTGATGAGTCATGAAAAAAAAAATCTTTGTTTTGCACTAAGTAATTAATACAGAGTAAAAAAAAAAAATTGAATTTGGAAAAACTTAAATGACAGCATCTAAGTCATAAGTGTTCCCAAAGTGGGTGATACAGACTCCTGG
>BMAW01016158.1:720280-749337 GCA_019974015.1 Nephila pilipes
CGCCCGCCCCCCCCCCCCCCCCCCTCTCTAAGCTCCATGGCCCCCCCGCCCCGCCCCAGCCGCCCGGCGATAGAGAAGAGACGCATTTAGAGGGTAAAGAATTGAGCAGAAATTGATGGATGCTAATGACAGTTACTCTTTGTTTTACATAAAACACACACACACACACAAAAGTGTCAAAACCTTATCAGTCACTCAGTTTTTTAAACAAAAAGTCCTTCGTTGATTGGAATAAATTTTTTAATAATGTCTAAACAAACAATATGTAGATATGTATGAATAGTAGCTGACTTTTTAAAAATGATATAATTAAAATTTGAAGATCAGACAGCAGTTCTACACCTATTAATATTATTTGCAATAACAATTCAAATGTTTTCCGATACTTTTTTATGGAATCAAACGACTCCATTTTCTTCTAAATAGCTTTAATTATACTCTCACTTTCTGGTCAAAAGTAGGCTTGATTTATGAAAAGATGTTTTTATTGACTCATCATTTATAGAAGGACTATTATGTTAAAAGGAAAAAAAAATATTTTAGCGACAAAAATCTCCCAATCTAAAATGTTCCGTTTAATCAAACTAAAGCCCTCCTTTGAATTTAACATAACTAAGGATTTAAAATATGCAAAGGCAAAATTTTCCTGAGAAAAACAGGTGGTATTATAAATAAGCCAGATGAATATATAGAGTAAACGTTTTAAAAAAAAAGCACACTTAAAGTAACTCCCATAAAGAAATGAATTTATTCAAATTATTCAGTTATATTCAAAATAAAATTATAAGCTAAATATGATCCATAAATATAAGTAGTAAAGCGATAAATTCTGTGCTGAGAAGATAGAGACAAAGAGAATATGGAGAGATGTTGTAATTCTACTGTGTGCAGTACGTATACCCCCAAAATGAATTTTTTTCTTCGAACGAAGCCTGGATTGCCCGTAGTTTCTATAATTCATTAGAAAATTTAAATTTTAAATTAAAACATTTTTAATTTAAAAATTTGAATTTTCAGCAAATATTTTAAAGAATTAACGTCTCAACAAATGGATTATCGAAATTAAGGGCTGTATTCCTTCGATATCTTTATTTATAACCCGAATTTTAAAAAATTAATAATATTTTCAGCGTATTAAGAAGAGAGAGAGAAAGAGATTAGGAGAATTAATTCATTTTTCAGAAATTTGATGGGAAATGTTAACTTCGTGATAATATTAGCAAAATAATAGTAGTCAAAAACGGTAACTAGGCCCATTTGATCCAAAGCTATTGATAAGCTAAAAAGACATTTACAAAGAGTACAAAGATGATGCTAATGTGAATTTTACAAGGCTTAAAACATTTTAAGCACTCAGCATACCTTTAAAAGGATTTGCTAAACTGGAAAATAATTAAATAGCTTAACAGCCAGAAAGGATTCCTTTTATGATTTTGAAATTACAAAAATGTAATTTGATTCAAAATAATTTTATTCTGGTTAGCTTAATTATGTCTACATTGGAAGCAACTATTTTAAATATCACTGTAAGTAAACGAAAACCTATCAGATACAAATAAGATAAAACTGACTCTTTATTTACTTTATATGTTTGCTACAGATGAAAAAAAACTGAGTTATAAGATACGCAAAATAAAGTATACGAAAAAGATGAAACTGATTTAACTATCAAAATAAACAAAATTTTAAAAATGTATTCTGTTAAATTCATTTCTGCATATGTAATCAATCGCGAAAAAGTAAATGTATAAATTGTCATTTTTCGCACAGTTGTGAAAAATAACGTTCTCGGTAAGTTATTCTACTTTCAAATTTTAAAAATTCTCAAATGTTAATATTTTCTGTTAGAAATAGTTTTCAATAGGATTACAAGGCACGCTTCCAAAAATACCAATGCCTATGATAAGTTTATAAAACATACAAGTTTTAAATTTTCTAGTTACAAAGCATTCTGTTAAGTTGATTTTTAACAGAAAAATATTATATGAATGATTAACAGAGAATAATGGAACGTGTGAATATCAAGTATAAAAAATATGTGGAACAACTGTATTAAAAAAAAACAGTAAGTGTAAAACTATAAAAAATATGTAAAATTACATTACAGACAACCACTTCTATAAATTATTTTTCAAAATCTTTGCATATTAATAAATGCATAATGATATTGATAGGAAAAGTTGAATAAAACTGAAAACATTACAAAAATACGCGAAAAAAAAAAAGACGAGGAAAAAATGTCTGTATTTGAGAAAAGATTTCTCTTTTCGTTTTTATGTGTCTTGCATTTTTCTGGAGTTCATTCACCTTAAAGGAAAGTAAAAAAAGTTATAGAAAACGCACTGGAAAAAAATGAAACTTTATCCACGTTTCAAAAACCGCTATTTTCTTCAAAAAATTGGTTGGGATAGGGAAACGCTTTGCTTACTTTTTAGTAGATATTTTCGATGAAGTGATTCATTGTACGACGGTTTTTAAGTTGAAAACGCAAAATTCTCTGTATTATAGCTCCAATAAATTTAACATACCATAATTTTCAAAAAAAAAAAAAAAAAAAAAGCTTTTATAAAGATACAAACAACGATGAAAACTAGCGCAATCATGATGACTACAAATTCTTATCTTTAACAATGGGTGACAAGTTTTTATTTAAAAGACTTATATGCCTTAAATAATGATATTTTTAAAATTAATAATTTGAATTGACTTCGTATTTTCGAAAATATTCATTATGAAATACCTAAAGATTTTAAATAGCGCGGTCATCAACACAGACGACAATAAAAACCTTTTTATAACAATTTATTGCACATAATTGGGTTAGTTTTTTGTCAATTTTTTAAAAAAATGTTTTAATCTCTAAGTAATTTCTAAAAAATATTAAGTTTAAAAATTAGATTTTATCATTAATAACCATTTTATCCAGTAATGTCACTTTACTCATATTTCTATATTTGTTATACTGATAATGTGTTCACCGTAGTCTACTGGTTATAGTCACGAACTAGCGGCCTGCGTTGTTTCAGTCGAGTCGTGGGTTCGAGTCTTGATGCCTCTAAAGACCCGTCGTGTAACGAGGTTGATGTACGTGAAATCTGTCAAGTCCTCCGATAGACTTGGTGTGTAAGTTATAGGAGAGCGAGAGTTTGCAGCTCAGGTGTCGTCCTCGTCACTTGGCTTAAAATTATGAGGTCCATAACCCTTGAGTTGCTCCCAAGTGCAATGTTAATAAAACAATCAAGTTATTCCTATATATATATTTTTTATTAATATCATCTTTATTTAAAAAACTTATATTATCATATATTCTTCCATAAGGGAAACTTTAATAAAACACAATTAAAACGTTTTATCCACTACGAGTTTAATTTAATACATTAACAATATTTCTCTAAATTGTTATGAAGGTTATGCTTAACAATAATGAAATGTTAAATAATTAAAATGCTTTATCCTCTACAGGTTTAATTTAATATATTAACAATATTTCTCAATATTGTTATGAATGTTCTGCTTCATGAATGAAGTTTCAAATCAGAAAAGAACGTTCTACTTGAAAGAATTTTATCTGTTTCCTATGTCTTCTTAAATATATTTATTCTGTTGAATTCGATTCGAGTTATCGTAGTAACATACACAGAAATAAATTTTAAAAGAGAATCTTGCTCTATCAAAATAAGAAATGATATGTGAGCAAAAATAATAGCTCAAATTCTATTTGTACCACCTCAGCAACGCAAATCTTATTCAAAATTATGTACACATTTTGAAGTTGTAGAATGGTCTTAATCTTTGTAACTGTCGAGTCATGAGTTCCACTACTTACAATATCCCAGACCATCGTTAATAATAATGGGGGCAGTTTCCCTTTGCCAAAATGAATTTCTAAGTCTCTTCGTAGCATAGTATGAAAGTTTGGTAAATGGAATACAAGCCTAAGTATCATTCCTGTCATTTAACCACTTTTCCAAATTAAGAGATCCGTTGCCTATAGTCCACTACGAAGCAGTAGTGCAACGTTAAATATAACAAATGAACAGTGAGCACAAATTTCACCGAAAGATGACTGTAAAAAGGAGCATTTCTTACATCTAAATACGATCAATATAAGAAATATATTTAGTCAAAATATTTTACAAGTTTTAATTTAATTCCAAAACTAAATTAACCGCAAATTTCCCATTTGCAATTTTTTCTTCTTTTTTCATCCCCCTTATTTCACTTTTAATATCCCTCTCTTGAATGGCAGGTACCATGACTCCCTTTGGGGGAACAAGTTCCCCTCCTTTGTTGGCGGGAACATCCCCTGTGAACAGCGGAAAAGGCAATTGCTCCGAGTTCCGTTACATCAGAAGAGCGTGGAACTGGGTCAGGCTCCACTGGGAAGACTTCAGTGCAGACACGAGGGGATTTTTCACTACGCTATTCATGTTACATTACAAACTTAAGATATCTATATAAACCTTTTTTGCGAATTTTCTTTGAATTTCATAATAATGTTTGAAATTTTGAAAATAAAGTTTTGTACTATTTTCCAGTTTGTTAAATGCAACTTAGCAAAGATTCATAAGCTTTAATAGAAACTTAATGGAAGGTGTGTATATATATATATATATATATATATATATATATATATATATATATATATATATATATATATATATATATATGTGTGTGTGTGTGTGTGTGTGTCAGAGAGAGAGAGAGAGAGAGAGAAAACTTTGCTAAGTAAAAAAAAAAAATTATATGTTAAGAAAGAATTATAATATTTCTTTGTAAATGCTATTATTCTTTTCGCATGTTATTTAAGATTTGTTAGTGTCTTTGTTCAAATGAATTTTGCTATATTAACTTTATGCATTTTTGTCAAATCCAGAAACAGCATTTAGAATTATTTTTGACTTATTGGTTTTTCTAAACAGATTTTTATGTTCTTTGAAATAATTAAATAATTTATGATTTGCTTACATATAGTGATTCATCTATACTACTACTACAACACACACATATATATATATATATAATTCTATTGATGCAGAGTATCTCATTAAAGTTCTAAATGAGATTTACACGAAATTTAATTTTAATAAGGGTTACTGGATACGACAAATTTAATTACTCAATTATGCTAGTCTTAAAAGAAAATTATACATTTTTTAAAAATAAGATTTATAAACAGATTGAAGGTACATAGTATATACCATAAGGTGGGCCAGCAAGTAAGTGTTTAGCCAATATGTATTTATATTTTTATGAAGATAATTTTTTAAATTATAACAGTTTTAGAATGATTAGATATTAATGATGAAAAATATCTTTGAAATATATCTTTTGAAAAATATCTTTGGATAATATCTTTGAAATTCATAATAATAAAATGTTAAACCTTTCTTATCTTTTTATCCAGAGTATTTAAATTTATTGGAAACTAATATTAAAAAAAGAAGTAGAATATTTGGATAGGTTTCTTAAAAATAAAAGATAATAAAATTTCGCGTAATATATATGAAAAAAGGGATCTGTTCTCCTTTGGTATTAATAAAGTACCCTTATTTGAGTCTGAATTTTTTAATCTTTTTCAACCTGACTGATTATTTTTCATATTACTCTTTTTTTTTTTTTTTTTTTTTTTTTTTTTTTTTTTTTTGTTAATGTTTCGTTACATCTTTCTGTTTCTCTCTATATTTTTTTATTTGCTTTCTTATATTGCAATGTGGTCTTATTGCATTTTGTTTTGTTTGAATTCATGGAATTTTCGTATATGTACATAACTTTTTTCTGTAGAGAATGTTGGGTCAGTGAAACATGTTTAACATGCTAATTTGTCAAAATCCAGATTCGGACTTTAATAAATGTTACATATCATTTTGTTGTTTGGTTTCTTCCTCTCCTTTGTTATCCACCTCATTTTGTACTTATTCATGATTTGAAATTTATCCTCTTGCTATTTTTGTCTGATATTCTTTCAAGTATAAATTTTCTTTCTTTAATGTTATTTGTTTCTCTTTCTTAATTGTTAAAAATATTAAATATTATAAATAATAGCATTACCAATATTAATACTATTATTTATTCATCTGCATGTTAACATACAATGAATCAATGCTATTAATATTTAGTCAGCACTATTGCTATATTACTCTAAGATCCAAGTTCGAATTAATCAGTAATATTTTATTGATTGATATATACATTCTTTTAGTTTATTTAGTCGGTGAACAATTGTCAAGGATAAATCTTAAAGGGTATGTATTGAAACAAAACTACTGAAAATATACAAACCAGACACTATAATGATAATTTTACCAATGGGAAAGGATAAAAAGACATAATTAAGTTTTTTTTTTTTTTTTTTTTTTTTTTTTTTGAAAAAGGAAACTTCAGAAGTTGACTGATAGTTTACTGCAGAAAAAAATGTTTAAAATCATCATAAAAGCAGGGAAATAGATTTTTAATTAATGCGATCAACTTTGCGGCAATCCAATCCTTGTTTAAATTAGATAATTATTTTCGTATTATGTGTGAAATAATGTTAAAATTCCTTTTTTTTTTTGAATACTTAAAGTGTAATAAAACAACAGCATAGAAATAAATAAAAACTAATACTTTTACAGATGAGAAATCAAGTTATTGTGATCACTGCAAAAGTAATAAAACTTGAATGAAAAATATGATTTTTGAATGAAAAAAAAAAAAGAAAAAGGAAAGAGTGATCTGTTATAAATACAGTTCTTATTTACACTTTTACTGGGATATGTGAAAGTTTCCGCAGGTTAAACGAAGAATTCCCGGAGGGTGTAAAAGAGTATCCAAGTAATAAGGACACAGTGTCTGTAACATTCTTTTGTTTTTGTTTTTGAAATGAGCATGTTTTTATAACCCCAAAGAAATAGAGGGCTAGATACAAGCAACCTAATTTCTCAATACTTATAAATGTATATGTTATCGATTATATATTTGTTTTCACTTCTTTGTGTTTTTTTACATACAAAACAGATGGGAAATTACATATAAATGTTACACCTCATATTTAATATTACTTTTATTTTTAAATTCGAAAGCAAATACTTTTCGAAGAATTTAGTTTTTTCTTAGTGTTACAAACTTCGACGTGCTCTGCAAATCAGGGCGGTTAACAACAACTTCGCCAATACTAGTGATTTTCCGCTATATATATATATATATACCCTTATATATATATATACATATGTATATATATATATATATATATATGGAGGTTGGCGTCGGTATATTGTCAAGAACCACGCTCATTTTAGGAGGAAAAATGTTTATTTACATATGAAAAATTAAAGAAAAAGACAGACACGCATTTCTGCGTGCTTACACCTCGAGATCTAACAATCTAATCTAAGTTGAAAGTGGCGCTGCCGTAGTGCAGCGGGACTATTCCCCCCATATATATATATATATATATATATATATATAGAGAGAGAGAGAGAGAGAGAGAGTTATCATTGTGTGCTGCCATCTGTTAAACGACGCCCAAACAAATGTGACACCCCCGATTCATAGTTTAGTTTTGATCAATGACGTGATGAATTGGCGGCATCGTTTTGCGTCGAGTTATCACTAACATTGACACAAAGATTCATCGCTATACATCAGAAACCAAGCAACAATCAAAACAATGGACTGCTTTGGTGAATTTGCTCCAAAGAAGGCGAAGGCGGTCTCATTGAATGGAAAATCAGGGCGTCTACTTTTCAAGATGGAAAGGGCATCGTACTGGACATCATGTGGCCTCATATATATATATATATATATATATATATATATATATATATGTGTGTGTGTGTGTGTGTGTGTGTGTGTGTGTGTGTATATGTATATATATATAAAAATGTGTGTGTAAGAAAAAGTAGGAAAATAAACAAAATATTAAAAAATTTGCATTAGTGCATTAGTTTTTAATAGTTTTTTTAGTTAAAAAAAAGTGCATTAGTTTTTAACGAGGCTAAAAACAGATTTTAATTTTTAAAAATGAGTTCAACTCGAAACACAAGTCAAGAATGTTAAAATCACCATTATATAAAGTAAGCATCGAAGAAATTGCGAAATGCTTTAAAGCACTGAAAGAGTTAACAGAAAACTTCTAACACAAATTTTAAATCCCAAAAATTTTGAATTATTAGCATACATAGAAGTTTCTTACGAAATTTTTATCTCAGTCTCTCAGTTTATTAAAAATTTCCATTAATCCGTTTTTGTTCTATAATTAGACAAAAAATCGTCTTCGAAATATGAATATTATCTCCACTGCACGCATTTCTTTTGCAATAGGCAGCAACTCCTAATTTTCAAAATTTTAAGCAATACCCCATAAAAGTACAAATGTTTCGGAATGATTTGTGTAAATAAAATACAAGCTTGAAAAGAATGTATATATTTAGAAATATATTTTTTTAAAATTTTTTAACCACACTTTTGACATAAGAAATCCAGAAAGTACGATTTAAACAGGAGAAACGTAATGAAAAATTAATGATACATACATTATTTTACAGTTTTTTTTAAATTGTATTTTTTTAAAAAAATTTTAGAACATAAATTTATACGATACTTTTAGAAATACATTTCAGACGATAACAACAACAGACGCAATCAATTATTATCTTAAAGCGGCGTCTTTCCTATCATTAAAATATTTCTTTTTTTTTAAAAAAAAAAACCGAATCGAAAAGTATAAATAATCATATGAACTAAGAGGGCTGATAATGTTTTTTTGTAACAATGCGATACAAATGAATGATAAGCATGCCGCTTTTGAACAGCTTCGATATTTTTTTCATTGTAAACAAGTATTTCAAAAAGAATCATAAAATCACAAATCCGGACTCGATCAGACATTTTCACGTAGACGCTTTAATGCGTTGGATGTTTTTACTTCTGCTTCACGACTAGTTTTAGTAATGATATTTCTTCACTAAAATTGTAGGGTTGATAGTCCATAGAGTCCAAGCGCCGAAAGCAAAATAACAAACCGTTATGAAAAATGTGAATAACCAACTTATTGTAACCTATATCCTGCAACCTACTTTAACACTTGCTATTACTATGTAACAGAGCACAGAAAAAATGGGTCGCTGAAATTTCTATATAAGAATAGGCTTGTCATTTACACAACATTTTTGGCACATAAATACTTTACAATGCGAAATCTTTCAAATGATTGAACAATTTTATTTTGTCCAAAATTTTATTTATACAAGTACGTTAATATTTTGTTAAAATTTTTCAACTCGCTTGTTTCCAAGAAAACTTTTTACATATAATATTGAATGATGCTATGGCCGAAGAAAATTTTACTCTTGCACTTTGTTTACATAAAAGAGGTTTGTATTTAACAGCATAAATAATTTATTTTACGTCAGAGACTTTAAAATGGTTATTCGTTTTCGCTTTTAGTAACAGGCCAAAACACAAACTGCGTTTTTATATTAGAAACACATTCATCCGTTTGAATAAACGCATATGAAGAGCTACCAAAAATTTAAAAACGCAATTAAAAAAAATCATTTTCTTTCATGCGCTAAAAAGTAATTATATAACAGGTTCACGATCTATTTACATCTTAGAATATATCTCTTGAGTTAAGATTTTAACTAATAGAGACCAGGGGATGGTTATATTTTTTTTAAAAAAACATTTTATGGACACAAAACACTCTTTCGTAACCTCATATCTTTCACGAACAAAAATAGATCTCTCATCTAATTATTAAGATCTTAATTAGTTGCATGAGAGATTTAACGATATAATTCACTATGTCTGATTTTAATTGACTATATATATATATATATATATATATATATATATATATATATATATATCATTTAAATGTACATTTATGAAATTTATTTTATCACACTAACTCTGAATAAATACTTTAATTAACTGATTATTCATTAAACGGTATTTAATTAATAAAAAACGCACAACATTCTCTTTTTAAAGTCTAAGATATTTTAAAAACTCGTTTGATTCTCAATTAATTTGTATTTAGAAAAGTCGAAATTTTTATGTCATATTAATGTCATTTCTTTATTCTTATAATATAACAACAATTACAAAAATAAATAACTTTAACAGAATTTTAAAATATGACACGAGTGCATACATTTTTGTTTATGGTCAAATATAAAATGTGCGAATTTTCATCTTAAGTCTTTGAAATTTTGTGATCAATTTTTAACTATAATTCTAATAAAGCATTAGCACCGCACGACTTATTAAATAACCTGATGAATACGACATTTAGAATGGAAATGATGATCATTAATTACACCAAATATTATCAATTTCAAACAGCATTATCATTTTAAAAAGACAGATCAATAAAAAATGAAAGATTATTATTTGATTAATAATTATGAGCAGACAGGAAATCCTTTTTCCAAGAATATTTTTTCTGGAAGAATTTTCTACTGTTTACAAAACACAATTTAGACAGACGCGATCAGACGGCACCTTATCTTTCTGTTTAAAAAAGTATTTCGAGGAGTGGTGATAGACAATAGCTCGCTAGAGAAATAAAAGCAGTTGCCGAATCCTCAACTGTATAAAAAGGTGAAGAGAAAGCAAGTTTTTGGCTTGAATCCAAACGTGAAGATACACAGACATACAGAAAAAGCATAATTTACTCAATAGTAAAATCGCTTTTCTGTTTTATAGATAGGAATGGATAAGAAAATATATGTGAAACATCCTCCAGGGATTAAGCATGAAGTAGAATGAAAATTAAAAAATCTTTCTCATAATAGAATTTTGAAACGAAAAATAAAATCTATGAATGTATCAATGACAGTGGGTTGTCTCGATTGTGAAGCAGATAACTTCATATAACCTTTTGTGTATTTAGAAAGAATGTATCAAAATACATACTTCGTTTCACAGTCTAATATTTTATTATAAAAAACACCGCAACAAAATAAGTAAGGTATTTGATAAAATATATTTAGTTAGAAATATTCCATTTTAATATTATATTCGAAAATTGTTTTCAAGGTAAAAACTTTAATATTTGATAAGTTGGCATGCAAATAAAAAAAAAAAAAAAAAAAAAAAAAAAAAAAAACCCTATAATTTTGTTACGTGAAAAAAAAAAAACAATCTCGTTCTATCTCCTGCTTAACTCTTGAAATAAATTGATCAGGAGTAAAGTAAGGAGTATTCCTTGTATATTAATTTTTGGGAAGAATTTATAAGCTTTTTTTCATTCTATGTACTTATTAGCTCTCATCGGTTTCAGAGCTTGAGCTAGCTAATTTTATTTCTACGAGATTTATTCCCCCAAGTTGTAATTTGGGAAAAATTCGAAAATGTTACAGAATTTTTTTTTTTTTTTTTGATTAATATTTCATGAAGCATTACAAACAAACAAAAAGTGTAAAATTAACATATGCCAATGATATACCAAAATAATCTTCAGAATCTAGGCTTTAAATTACTCGTAAAAATATAAATGCCTCTTCTTGTTTAAAAAAACAATTATTTGAATTAATGATGAATATACAAAACAATACATTTTAAAGATAATAGGATTGTTAAATTATGTAAATGTCGCGTTAAAATGAATATCATATAACATATAAGAAGAGGTATCGTAAAGTTTTAATTATTGCTAAGAAATAACCGAGACACTTGGAACAAATTATTTTGCATATTGATTGATGTATATAATGTTGTAAATTACAGCTATTAATATTAATTTGTTTGATTTCAGGAAGCTGTAGATAAAAGCAACCAGTAGTATGGAAAAGATAAGAATTCCTTCTGCTGATTCCACAATGACGGTTTTCAAAATGTCAATAAATGTTGGGAGAAATGTACAACTCTGGATGATTTCTATGTAGAAAAATCTTAAAAATAATAAATAAAAATTAAGATTCTATCTCGATTATTTTTAAGTAATAATTAAAACACAATGATACTTCAGGTTTCTTCAAACTCTGCGGTTTCCTGAAAACAAATAAATCAACAATAAAATTTGTAATTTATAACATTATGTACACAAGGATCGATTGATATGCATAGTAAATTTTATCCATGTATCTTGGTTATTTCTTAGTAATAATTAAAACTCTGCGATACAAACTCGGTGTTATGTAAAACGCCCAGTTTATTTTTATACTAATCAGCGCAATTAAAGAAATTTCTAATCAGAGTATCGAAAGAAAATTCTATTACATTACAATTAAAATTCATTTTATTATAGTTTATGATTTTTGTAAACTGTACTGTAAATGTTCAGCGATACAATTTTTTTAAAAAAATATTGAATACGTTATTTCAAAATATCGTGAAAGATGCAGAAATGGGAAGTGAATTTATTATTCGTATGTTTCTGTTCGAACTAAATTTAAGTTAAAATTTTTCTTATTAAAAGGCAACAGTTAACAGGAACAATTAATAAGATTAAATATTTTTTAATACTTTTAATTTGCTGAATAAAAATTGTAAATCGATTACTTCGTATTAAGACATTAATTCTTCAGTTGCATAATTAATAATACGATAGAATGAAACAAGCAGTTTTTAAAAAGAAGTACATGAGATAAATTCGAGAAATAAAGTTTTTCCTATTCCACAATTTTTCCCTCTTAAAATGGCAGCACACAACACAATTTTTAAAAACTTTAATATCATTTTAAACATGATTGAGAGAAAAATTAAAAAATGAGACATGTTATAATTTTTCTAAACTGCAAGACATTAGAGAAAATTTTAAGCGGATTAATTTTCCATTTATTTTGAATAGTATATTTCCAAATGTGGAAAGTAAAGACGTATTTTATGGAGACAATTCTAGGAGAAAATTGATTAAATTCTATTTCAAATATTTCCTAATTTTTGATTACAATATTTTAAAACGGAATATTTTTTGAAATATAAATTAAACATAAAAATAACAAAAAATAACATAATTTTTGTAAAATCTCATTCCAAACTATCAATAAAAAAAATTCAAAAAAAAAAAAATTAACCTTCAGTTATGCAATAAGAGGTGAATAAACAGTCCAAATTTCACTATGATAAATTACAAATGAATGTACTATACCAGGTATGGTCAAATAACGGCCCGCTAAGAGTTTGTGTGTGTGTGTCCCTCCAAGACAGAAAAATCTGCTTTGAACTGCGATTACCTTCTCGTGTGTAAAATTATTCAAAGCAAAACTGAGTCTGCAAGGCAAGCAGGAGAAGACAATTTTCATCATTTCCCCTTATTAGGAAAACAGAAAGAGTTTCTGCTCAGATTAGGAATCATATAAAGAGTTTGGAGGATGAGGATAAAGTTTTATAAACGATATACTACTTTCATTAAAAATATTTTTAAACCTTTTAATTTATTTTTAAATAAATACTTGATTAAAATATTTTTTTTTTCTACTTATATTTATACAGTTATGATGATGTGATGGTTTTTGGAATTCTTAATCCTTCTGGGCTTCAATCTTCAGTGAGAGCTTTGAATAATAATAGACATGACTTTAAATCTACGCTTGTCCAGAGGAAATTAATTTATTTAAAAAGATTATTTAAATTAAGAAAATTTTTAAAAACTGTTCAACAAAATTTTTAAAAAAATTAAAGTTAAGTCAAATAATTTATTATTTCTATATAAGAAAGGATACTTATATAGAAGTAATAATTTATTATTTCTATATAAGAGGGAAATCACAGCAATTATTTTTCCAAAAATTATTAACAATGTTATCACAAGTGTGAGACAAAAATAAATTATATCATTTTCAGATATAATTGGATGCTGATGCAAATTTAATTTTAAACGCTTACACTAGTATGGTTTCTTGTAAGTTACGAAACAAAAGTCATATTTTGAAAACTTGTGGGGAAAATGCTGAATATGAAAACCATATTTATATAATGTATAATAAATACAAAATTTATATGTATAATAAATACAAAAGTGTGTGAAAAAGAAAAGAAAACCAGATTTTAAGATCGAATTTGTACCAAGTCACGCAAGCCAGCGAACCTTTGTTCCAGAAAGTTTAGTAAGAACATTGTGCCAATAGAAACAAGGTCCCTTTTCTCCAGAGTATTTTCAGCGAACCAGCGCTCACACAGAACTACAACATATCGAACTGCGTCCAATCGGACAATCCAGCGCCGCGAATTACGGGCGACAATGCGGGTAAAATTTCGATGGTAGTTATGTTTTCAGGGGGAGGGGAGTGTTATAAAAAATACCCCTATATTTAAGATAAAAAAAAGTCCTATGGAAAAAAAAAAAAAAAAAGAGTTCGTTCCTCCACTACAGTAATTCCCTTCTTTTTATTGTGGGAAAGTAGAAACTTAGTTTTTCCCTCTTTGTTTCATTTTCAACGCAACCAAAAGGGAGAAAATTTTCTCTTTCTTGGGAAAACGGGAGGAAATGAATAGCGATGCATCGTAGCGTATTGTAGAATAGCCCGTTACTCAGTTTGTATTCGCTGCTTCTACGGGCGTGACACGTACAACGCGGAAGTGGAACTGACAAGTGGCTAGCAAGTCATGTGACTCAGGTCAATGACCCACCCAGCCGCCAGCTTTCGTGACGTGACTTTGCCGCGCCACACTTGGCAACGCAGCGCTTTCTTTTTAATTATAGTTTTTATTTCTAGCAACATTTCTCATTGCTTCACCCTTCCTTTTTGGCGGGATTTCAATAGTCGGATAGTTACCGTGCGCAGTCTTCTTTCTTCTTTTTTTTTTTTTTTTTGCGGAAGAGAAAGTTAGCTTTGGGTGAAACAACGGTTACACAATTTAGCGGAATTAAAACATCATATTATACAATCTTACAACTGCGACTCCGCTTCGAGAAAAACTTTCTCAACTGCACCTTCTTCGATTACCCCGCGTTTAGAATTAACGTCGATTTGGTTTCGTGATTTTTTTGCAGAATAAACTTAAAGTGAAAGAATGTTTTTTGTAAGCCCGAAGTTTTTGCTATCATTGCGTTTTGATTTCCTTTATAAACGCCATTTGAAAATGTTTAAAAAGTTCTTCAGCGTGAAAATGGCTGTAGAAACATATTAAATGTATCGAATAATTTGAGTTTGAGCAGTTTTAGTACTATAGCGTAGTTATGATGCAATTTAAAAGTTACTATTCATCATTTTTTTTAAAAAAAAATAATATTCATTTATATATGTTTGATTAGAAAATTTAATATTTTATAAATTTATTAATAATAAACAAAACTTTCTAAACTGATTTCACAAAAATAACATAAAATATTTTTAAAAGATTAATTTCCCATTTATGTTTGGGGGAAAAAATCTCAATGAACGATCAATTAAAAATCTCCCTTTTTTCCAAAAAAGAAAAAGAAAGAAAATTACAATAAATGAATTGCAAAGTGATACAAAGGTATTTCTTTCAGTTTTGCAGTACAAATATATAGTTTACGTGTGTCTAACTTCTTAATATTTTGCAAATGCGGAATTTTTAAAAATACCCTGAGCCACGAATAATTAAGAAATGTAAAAAAAAAAAAAAATGAATTTGTATTTTTTGAAAATTAATAAATTTTATTTAAAAAAAACCAATTTAAATTATAATAAAATCTCGATGTAAGCAAAAATAAATTTAAAAAAAAAAAAAAAAAAACTATATTCTGTCTCTGGTTACGTTCTTAGAGGCCTGATTTTTAACGAACCACATATCAGCCGAAAGATTGTTGAGCCTTTGTTGATTGAACCTTTTTAATGATACTCAGATATTTCATTTAAGAAAATATATTTTAGGATCCTGTGTCAGACGAAAATAGTTTAAAATTTACAAAATTTGTATATTCCACGTATTTAATAGTTCACATATTTAAGTCTTACTGGAACTTCGCACAATATTACCATAATAGCCCTGAACAAAGTAAAAAACGAAATTCATATGAAAGTGGCACAACTAGAAATTCAATTATTCGCCTAAACAATAGCACGGAAGATGACAAGGGATAATCCATTGTGGTCAGCGACAGACGTCGGGGTTCTAAAGTCGCCGGCAGACAAAAGGGGGGCACACAGAAGAGAAATAATAGAGGGAAAGAGAGAGGGGAAAAAAAGAAATCTGAGAAGTCTTAATGAGATCGTGCATTCCGTCCACACTCCAAATACGCCGAACAAGTCGTTCATTCATCAGATGATAGTGAACATGTCTCATGTTGAGAAGCTACGCTCAAGTAATACTGTTGAAGAGTTTAAAGAAATGTGGGTCGGGTGGTTGAAATTTAGATAAATATGCGACAGCGAGAAAAATGACACGACTGGGATAGAAATACAGAGATAATATAATACTAAAGTACATGCAAAAATTGTTTCCTTTTCACAAGTGAAGTCACTAAAAGGTCACAATGTTTGAAATATGAAAACAAACAAATATTGTATGCATAAAAAAGACTGAAACGTTTTAAAAATGCATCAAATAATATAATCCTCCTCTAAAATTGTATGAAAATAAGTAAGAAAAAATAGTTTTCATAACAGGATATGATAATTTTTTTTCTTCACAAAATTTATTTCGTATTTTATTCGGCGACTCTCGTGTCTATTGCGAAATAAATGAAAATTTAACGAACTGAAGTTTCCTTTTTGTGCTTTATATATATAACGAATTAAAGATGTAGAGAGCGAAGATGATAAAATAAAAACACAGTGGAGTTAGATCGAAATAATGTTTCGCAAAATATAATAATTTAATTATTTTCCTTTCATTAAAATGACTGAAAGAAAAAATATTTATTCAGAAGAACCAGTCAAAGTAAAATAGATCAAGAACTATATATGTAAACAGGTTTAAGTTGTCTCTTTAATCAAAAAAAAAAAAAAAAAAAAAGAAAAGAAAAAGAAAAACTTAGTGATTAAGCATCAAATCGTGTTCTGCAGTTTCTTGATGCATATGAAACTACGGAGTATTTTTGGTGTTTCGATGTTTGAGAGAGGGGGGAAAAACAGGGAGACACAAGATTTCGGAATTCAGCTGTAAAAATCTTTAATTTGTTTACCAGTTTCAACACCTTATACTTGAAATTACACATTTCTTAATCTCTTTAAACTCTTTTTGTAAGGAAGTAAATTTTTTAACTAAAGGAAACGTTTTAAAAGTTAGTGTGGATTTGAAATATTTTGAAAATAAATTCTAATAGAGACTACTACTTAAAAAAAAATTCCAAATGTTCTTAGTAAATTCAGAGTTGATTGAACTAGAACAGATTATATATATAAAAAAATTCTAACTGTGATAAAATATTCATTGCAATAAAATAACGAGAATAAGATGCACGGTTGTTTATATAAATGTTTAAAAATGGGAATAAATCTAAATTTTTATAAAAAAATAATTCTTAGAAAGATTTTTCATTGTGAAACTACATTCACAAAATTATTTATTATTTTAAATACCGTTTTTTTATACAAAAATGTTGGAAGGGCATACCTAGTCATAAACCTCTAGGACATACTCATCGATTCGGATAAATTAGAAACAGAAATATATGTAGAAAAGAATGTGATCTAGAGATTGGACGTAAGTACTGAGAGAAAATAAAAGATAAGTAAAGTTGTAGAAAACATATTGGGTCAAGAAGGTTAAAGGATCGTCGGAAAACTGATATTTGACTTGGCCACAGTAAATATGTATTGTTCTTAATTATAACCCAGCTTTGTGTTGCTATTAAGATAAGTTGAATTTTCAGTTATAAACTTTGGTTTCCGAATGCGAGTTAATTACAGCTCCACATTCATAAAAGAGTTGGTTTATTGGATCATTATAAGAATTAAATAAAATTTGCAACAGCCCAAGAGCTATTAGGAAAATTTCCCTTTAAAAACAGCCGAGGTACCTTTTTAACTTTATATAAAAATCTCCAGCTCCTTTTCAACCAAACGAAACATGGTTATGCAAATTAGGTAAACTTTAGAAATGCAGAGACTAGATACAAATCAAATCGTATAAAAGCATCAGAGAAAGATTGCAGAAGTATAGAAAAGTTACGGCGATAGCAAAATTGCAGAAGTAGAATGACTACTAGTGTGAATGCTTTGAATAGTACGAGGGAATTACTTGTATTTCCATGTGATTTATAAGGACTAGGACCCGACGCCATCTAATTGATGTTTTCTCGAATTTGGATAACCTCTGATATTTATAGAAGTCTTTAGTATTCACGTGGAGGGACAGTGAACTAGTAAAAAGGATTCTCCTTTTTAGAGAAACAATAAATAAGACTTTGAAAAGTAATTGAGTACATTCTTGAACAGTTTTTGAGTGATTATTTTAATTACTTTCTATTCTTTTAATTATTTTTCTAGTTCTATGGAATTAAGTTAAAATCTTTAGATTTGAGATTAGACTAAATATTTAAGATGACAGACGAGTCGGATAATAAAGATATGTCATAAATTCAGTTAATTATTCCTGAGTGACTATTTAATTGAATGATTAATTATTGAGCTTAATGACTCAATCCAAAGCACAGAAGTATTAGCTATGCAAAGCTAAGTAATCAACAATAATCCGTTTTTTAGCCATGTGCATGTGTAAAAATTGAAAGATAATAATAACTGCTTATGTTATTCTTAATTTTTTTTATTTATTTATTGTATTTTTTACTATACTCTTTAATTATTTTATCACTAAAACAGATATTTCAAATTGTTCATTCTACTATTATTTTTATCTCTGTGTTGAAAGACCACACCAGGACAACCTGTATAAAATGGAACAGAAATCTGATCACTTCAGAAAAAGCATTCGCCGCATTTGTTTGCTTGCAGGAGAGTTAAATCAAAAGCTTCAATACAAATCGTACAAAAATTTCATTCGAATTGTTTCCTTAAGCAAAACAAACAAATAAAAATACAAATGAGACTAAGAACATTTAATTCAGTTGAAAGGACAAACTCGAAAAACGGATTTCAATCTTTTTTGTTAACTACGCACATATTCCCATCAGGTGTTCGTTTTTATCCGGTTTAGACATCAAAGCACACATCCTCTTACTTCACAATTCTGATACTTGGAATTTTAATAATTTTAACCTAGTTTCTAATTTTTCTTCACAAACATAGTGTACATTAGACTTCTTTTTTTCCCACTATTAACCGGTTCCTGAAAAATAATTATAGATGATAAAATGTTAAAAATCGATTTAATGGAATATTTCACCGATTTTTCCTCAAATTGTAATTATTTTTCTAGTAGACACATGAAGAAGCTTTATTCTTCAAAATATTCTTCTTAAAAATCAATTAAAATCGAAGAAATATTTTATATTTCTCACGTTTT
This sequence comes from Nephila pilipes, assembly GCA_019974015.1. Classification (NCBI taxonomy): domain Eukaryota; kingdom Metazoa; phylum Arthropoda; class Arachnida; order Araneae; family Nephilidae; genus Nephila; species Nephila pilipes. The sequence goes on from BMAW01016158.1 coordinate 739,586, forward strand.
CTATAATTATTTCTCTCCGATATAAAAGATTTGTAATTTATGCAAAATGCTTTTTCAAAAATTAATCTCAAGAAGGCTTGAAATCCAGATGGAAAAGAACACTGACTTTTTATTTCCGAAATTATATTTTTCACATGATGTAGCATTAGTGACCGGAATGTGATAACAATAAAAGATTAAAATATTTTTACGTTAAGCATGTTTAAAGTTTCCAATGTTTTTCAATACTTAAGAACACCAAGCTCTGTATTTACTCACGCCTTATCCTAGAGAAGAAATGAAATCTTATAATAAACCTTTACATCAGGTCTATATAGAAAGCTCTCTCCATTTGTGAAATGAAAAAAATAACACATTTTTCATACATTTCATAACATTTATTGTACAATATATTTTCACGTCATTGCCAGGAATGATTTATAAATATTCCAGAAAAGTGCCTCATGAGATAAGTGACGAAAATTTGATTAATCCATTTGTCCTAAGCACATCTCTACTTGCTCGAAACAAAAACGAAATCTTTTTTGGACTGGATGATGGCCGATAATTAAAATGGATTACCTACGAAAACATCGTAAAAATAGCGTACTAGAAGCCCGGACAACCTGGCTTTTCCTGCTCTAAGTCGAGATTGAACCTGAATCGAAGAAAGCTGTGTATACAATAGGACGTACAAAGACCAAAACATTACGAGCTTTTGAAACCTAACGAAAAGCTCAATTCGGAGAGATACTGTCAGCAAATGGATGATTTAAACAAAGCACTCAAAGAAAAGAGGTCGACGATATCTCATAGGAAGCTCATCATACTGCATCATGATAATGCCAAACTACTTGCTGCTTTGGCGACTCATCAGAAAAATCGGAGAGATAAACTGGGAAATTCTATCGCATCTACCATACTCTCCAGACCTAGCACCCTCCGACTGTTACCTGTTTCTCTCACTGAAAAATATTTTGAAGGAAAAAATATTTTAAAATGAAGCAAATGTCAACAAAGTACTACCCGAAATATTCGCTTCTAAACACAATGCATTTTTCAAAAATAGTATTTAAAAATTATCATCATGCTGACAAGAGGTCATAAGTGACGACGGAAATTATATTGTACAGTAAATATTATTACATTTATGAAAAATGTAATATTTTCTTTCACTTCACAAACGGACTGAACTTTCTGGTAGACCTAATAATTTGTTGGAGTATTTAACACATGGATCAATAAGTCCCGAGACTGTGCGGTCGTTTTTTTTTTTTGCGATTTCCTCCTTCAAACGCACCAGCAAGTCAATATAATAATCACTGTTGATCGATTTACCTTTTTCGAGGTAGTCAATGAAAATCACGCCATGCGTATCCCAAAAAACTGACGCCATGACTTTGCCAGCTGACTGCTGCGTTTTCGGACGCTTCGGACGGCTTTCGCCAGCTGTGCGCCACTCAGATGACTGCCGCTTCGACTCTGGAGTGTAGTGATGTAACCATGTTTCGTCCATGGTAACGTAACGACGCAAGAAATCTTTTTTGTTGCAAGTAAATAGCGATAAACAGCTTTCTGAATTATCGACTCGTTGCTGTTTTTGTTCCATCGAAAGCAATCGCGGCACCCACTTGGAAAAAACCTTTTTCATGCTCAATTTTTCATGAAGGATAGTAAATACACTTCCATATGATATCTGTGTCATCTCAGCAATCTCACGGAGCTTCACTTTACGATCTTTCATTATAATTTTTGTCACTTCACTCACATTTTCCGGTGTAACGGCTTCCACAGGTCTACCCGAGCGTTCCGCGTCATTTGTGTCGGTACGACCACGTTTAAACTCGGCAAACCACCGACAAATCGTTGCTTTTGATGGACAAGAGTCCGGGTAACATTTTTCAATCCATTGTTTCGCTTGCACGGTGTTTTTACCCATTAAAAAACAATGTTTTATCAGAACACGAGAAACTCGGTTTTTTCCATTTTTTAAACAAACTACAAAACGACTTTACTCCAACCTCGATAACTCAGCTGTTTCTGGTCCGATCGACTTAAAATTTTGACACGTTTCAAGCAAAGGTTAGTACTCTAGAAAGACCTGGTTACTGGTTTACTACGAGCGCCATCTCTGGGTTAGTCTCGGAACTTATTGATCCATGTGTTAATCTAAAGAAATGTCATTAGATGAGAATAACATTTTTATATAATTTGAAAATATATTGAATATATGCGTTTCAGTGTATTTCAGAGAAAATGTTATAAAAAAATTATATTTAATTTAGATTTTTTTTTCGGCAGCTAAAATACTAATATGCATCAGTCGAATAGCAAGTGAGTAACGTGCATCAGCTTGCAATAAAAGCAAGTAAGTGGATCACTGTATGATTTTATAAGATGATTGATAACAGAGTGAAGAGTAAAGCAGAGACAAAATATAGATAAGGTATGCCGTCAAATACATGTATAATTTTTAGTTTCTATGCAAGAATCACTTTTATCGGTAGCTATCCAGATTTTACAGAATTAGATTGTTATTAAAGATACATGAGAATATTATAATTTAAAATAGTTCACATACGAAGACAAAGCAGATAGATAAAGCTTAAAACTTACGAAAATACAAAATTGAATGATTCATAATTTTGGGTGAATTTTAATGACAAGGAGCCAACCAAATAGAACCCTAATTTTTTTTTCATACTTATGAGTACTTATTTCAATATTCAGAACATGATAATGATATGCTAAATAGAGATGGATATACATATGTACTTGATATCCTTAAACTCGTTATGGTTACAATAATATTAGATGTTAAAGAGCACATTAACAAGCAAAACCTAATACGGCACTTAGATGCCCGAAAATGAATCTGAGCTAGTTGGTTGCCGATAGAAATGAAGTCTGTAAAGGGTTTTCATGCGCATTTACCTTTAACCAACCTCCGAAGCTACTTTGCCAGGTTATTTGATATAAGTTTTCACCTTGTGAAAAACCACGATATATGTATAGCCTGTATTCTTGAATGTCACGTCTTCTTAGAATCGAATCCAATAATTAGAAGCCTTCTCAATCTAAAGTTATTCATATAAGTAGAATTCCTCATTACAATATTTGGTAATGGAAATGAATTGATTAGTTAAATGTTCCATAATAATATTTTATTCAGATATTGTTTTTTTCAATATTGAATAAATTGGTTCAAAATTCTTTAGCTGATTATTTTTACATCACTATGTCCCTTAATCATAACGAAGACAGTTCGTTACAAGTCTTGTTTATAAAAGTCTACGTTAGATTCCAACACCAGCCACATTCCTTTTCATTTGTGATATCATTCACAAGATGCATTTCCCTCATCTCAATCATTCTTAAACTTATGATGAATGACAAGTATTCTATCTATGAAAGCATCAAGCATTCGACCTTTCTTCTTCATCGCTTTAGAGTTATCAAAGCATGACCAAGGAAGGCATGCAGTTGGAATGAATGAGTTCTTTTTTCAGTTCTTTTATCTCCAGTTAAAAATGGGAAAAGGAAGATTCCTATTTCGTTTATATATACAACCATTCAAAATTTTTCTTTTAAAAAAAACTAGTACTTTTTATTCAGTATTCAACTTCTGACGTTAATTTAATACATTTCTAGATCATTTCCAAAACTAACTATAGTTAAATTAATTATATATTAATAATTAATTACAAAAAAATTACAACATAGCAAAGAAATAAGATTTCCTAACATGGAAAAGTAAAACTAAAAGCATTTGAACAAGCTTTAACTTACGTGATTTATTCTGGAGGCTTGTTATCAGTGTTAGCTCAATTAAGAAAGTTAAAAATTGTTTCATGTTCATATGTTTCATTTTAAATACTCAAACTTGTTAATGTTTTTCACTGTTTTGTAAATATTTTGTGCACCCACAAAATAGATCGTTTCTGATCTAGAGAAGTTTCAAATCGAAGATAGTTTTCGGCAGCCTGTAGCAAACTTAAAAAAAATGTAACAACTATAAATTTAGACTCGTTTCTTCACACATATGTTGCGAAGAGCTTCTATGCAATTGATAACAGTGAAAAGAAATTGCAAAAGCTGAGTCTGAATGAATAGATGGCAATAAATAAGAGCTATTAATTACAGAGAGAATATTATAGGTCAAAGATATGTCAAAACTGGGTCCTACGAGGCAGAATAATTTTTTTTTCACAGATGAATCGAATTCGTTGGTGTTCAGATGAGGAGAATTGTCCTTCAATGCAAACCCGAATCACCATATGGTGTTCGGATGCCACCTTTCTCGGCGTTTATCTATTCTGTCAAGAATAGAAGTGGTTTTCTGTGATAATATGGGGATACACAAGAAGTAAATTGCTCAAAATTAATTGCATTATAAACCAGCTTGTCTATCGCAGCCGTGTCTAACGGAAAATAATACCATCTGGAAATTAGCTATGGATTTATCTTCCAGAAAGACAATGTTGCAAAACTTTCTTTTCAGATGTGTCGAAATATTATTGTGGAAAAAAAATGCTTTTTTTATGCCTTAGAATAAAGAAGAACGTTCTAGACAAGCAATTTCGTCAATAAATTCAGTGGGTTGAACGTGATCGGAAGATATAAAACGAAAATCTTTTGAACACAAGGACTTCGAAAAAAAGTTCAATGAAAAGAAATAGTTCGGGAATATATCAAAACCTATTTAGTTAGAAAAATTTTAAAAGGAAAAATTCTTTGAATACATTATGTTGAAGTACCTTCCGTACTTTCGACAATGCTGTTGACATTTAAATGAAACCTATTTGAAAAATATCAAATGTCTAAAAAAATTATTCTTAAATTTGAGTAACATTTCTTACAGAGAATAAATGAAATGTTTCTCCAGTGATCCAAGTAATAAATGAACACATTACACAAAAAGTTCATTTTATTGAATAAATTCTTTTATTGGTGTATTTATGTTTTTATGAAGCATTGACTGCCTAATATTTCAATTATTTGCCGTAAAAGGTACAGTTAAAAATCGTTTATGATTTGTATTTATGGCTATATCTAATTCTCATCGAACATTATACGAATAACACTAAGACACTAATTATGAAAAGAAAAATTTAAGCTTGATTGGAAATACAAATTTCTAAAATTTACTGTCTAAACTTTCGTTGATTAATTAAATTACTATAAGGAAATATTTGAATTCGACACTTCCATTAAAGGGGGGGGGATTAGCCAATTTTAATGAAAGTGGGTGAATCAAAGTACATAAGAAAAATATATTAGCACTAGATAATAAAATACTTTTGAACTGAAGAAGGAAGGCGAATTTGTGTTAATATATCAATCAATGATTTTAATGGAGAATATATAATGATAATTTATAAAGTCAAGCCTTTTTTACGCATTATGAAAGAAATATGAGAGTTAGAAAAACATTACCCAGTTAATAAATTCCTATCGTTAAAATTTATTTCCTCCCTTAAAATGAGAGATGCAAGTAGCCAAAAAGGAAAAAATATTTTTTAAAAAATATGTTTTAAATATAGCTATCATAGAATAATTTAAAGCTAAAGATCTTCGCAATCGAGATAGATTTTGAAAAATAGAATCAATATTATGCATAATTTACACAGAAGCTGATCTATGTATGTAAATCTGTTTTCATAACATGATAAAATGGATTTGAGGTATAGACATGTAAATATTGAAATTGGGAGGTACGTTCAGTAATAATATTTTAGTCCAAAAAAAAGTAGGTAAGATGAAGTTAGTTGCATAAGTATTAGACACAGAGAAATATATATTCAGCTGTGCTGGTTTAGTTGCGACGCATCAACTTGCAGTCTCGAATTATTTTACTGGATGATTTGTTGGAAGTACTTAAATATTAATAAAATATGAAGAAAGTCTGAGAACTTAAGTAGACTTAATGATTTTTTTGCTCTTTGGGACTTGTTTTTTAAATATCAAAACACCATTTCCCAGAAAATTAGTGTCCATTGGTTAAATTATGAGCAAACCTAGTTTGATAATACATACACATTTGCCGTAGGTAAATTAAAATTATGCATAGTGAATGAAAATGAATCAATGATTAGAAAATGGATCGGTTTATTACAAGTTGACAACATACGAAGAAAGTTTATTGCTTTATTCGTGAAACACTCTTAATTTCTCTCTTCTGATTTCTTCAGTACAATGGTACCTTAATTAACGACGGCAAATTTTTGCAAGCAAAAAAAAAAAATTTTTTTTTCGAATAACAATGTGAGCTACGGTTTACGAAGCCTCATCGATTGATTATATACTTAAGAGATCATTATTATATTTGTGAGAAATAGCGCTTTTGATAACGAACGGTAATCCTGGACTGGATAACCGTTGTTAACTAATGTAACACTGTAGTTGGAAAAAGGAAATTTTTGAATTAGACAAGGTAATGAAGCTTGGATGGCTGTAACATAGTCCTGAAAATGACTAGGTGAATAGTTCGTTTTCTATTTCATTTCCAATTTTGTGATTTTGAGTTGATTTTACAATCAGCTATTTTCTCGTCATGTAAGTTTGTATCATTATCAGAATATTTCCCACACATAAAAACTTCTCATAACTCCACACAGAAAAATAATGAAATTATCAGATGTTTCGAAATAATTTCAAGATATAGTTGTTCATGGAAGCGATAGTTAAACACAATGCCGTTAAAATAGCCACTCGACTGTGTCACAGGTGTTCATTAAGTTAGCTCAGGGAAGAAATTATTACGAAATGTCTGAGGATGTGAATACAACAGTTGAATCACACATATTGGCTCAATTTAGGAGACTCACGTGATTGCACATATCCATAAGCCTTTTCACATACATATCTCCTTACAGTTTTTATTTACTTTCTCTCTCTCCCTTGCTTTAAGAGATAAGAGGGAGATTTGATGAAGTCTAAAGTCTACCACATTGTTGTCATGCAGTTCAAGAAGAGTTGGGTGACAAAGAAATCTCGAGCCGTTTTCTCGTGATTGAATTAGAAATGAGGGAAAACACTTCCTATTTCCAGATTTTCCAGTAAACAGTCGTAAAAACGTAGCACTGATAATATTTATGACACCCCCGCCTCATCTTTACGGAAATTGGTAAGGAAAATAGAGATATACGCTTTACGCAGGTTTTCACGCGTTTACATTTAATCGTAAATAAGGCAACTCACAAAAAAGGAAACAGGATATATACTTTATCTCCGTTGTGATTTTATTGGATGCTATATTTATGTTTCTCAAAATGAAAAAATAGTAAAAAGGTAGTGACAATAGGAATAACATTTCTCTATTTATATTACCCTTCACACATAAAATCAGAAATCATGAAACTTACGTAAAGAATATTTTATTGCAACTGTGTTATAAATAATGCAGATATAGTTAATTAAAAATTAATTAAATCATAATATCGTCTAAGCATTTTTTATTACAGACAGAATTCTTAAACATTAAACTCAGACAGAAATTTTGTTATTAGCTACTTTCTAATACAGTACTCTCTCGGTAATCCGGCAGATATTGGACCAGAGCACCGCCAGATTACTAGAAAATCACTTGAAATAACACATTTAAATATATTTACACAAAAATTCAAAGCAAAAGCTTAGTATTTTTTTATAAAATGTAATACAGTTTAAGCAAATCAAGTGACAACACGAAATAACTAAAACAACAAAAACGATTTTTTTTTGTATTGACAACATACATTATTCTTTTGAAGCAGCATGCATAACATTATTTTTATGACTTGTCAGCCTCAGTAAAAGACCCGGATTACTGGCAGAATCGGAAAGAGGAAGTGCCGGAAAATAGAGAGAGTACTGTACTAAAACCTATTTATATTTAAAGAATTATATAATTGTTAAATTCAGAATGCTCTGCTATGGGTAACATGTGTTTTCTCTATACACATAAAAAATTCCCTTTGAGTAAATTTTTCCAAGATTAATTTAATTTCGTACTCGAATTTTAAATTAGGTAGTTGCAATACAAATTAAAAAGAAAAAAAAAAAGCAGTAAGATGTGCGTTCCTTATATATACATATATATTTAAACATCTATGGAAACATTCAATATTTGATTCAAAGTACCTTCCATCGAACTAAGTTATACAGTTATCATTCAGAACAGAATTTGTTTTCATCCTGTTCCTGATAATTATTTCTGAGTTCACAACTGGAAACACCCAGGAAACGTATTCGTTAAAGAATCCTAAAGTGAAAGACCAATGACCTGATAAAAATATACGCCGAGATCTAAAGATAAAAGATAGCGGGGCTTAAAAAACTTATCAATAAATTGAAAAAAAAATATATATTTGGGGCCTGACTCAATCCATTTTTTAAGTTCCAAACACGAAATTGATAACTGATAAAAGCGCTGAATTTACAGAACTTATTCTCTCAGAAGGGATTTTTTTGATTGATTGTTTATTAACGTCTCACTTAGAAGCAACTTGCGAGATATTGGTAACGGACCTGGTAATTTTAAATCTCGGTCAAAAGACGACGACGACACCTGAGCTGACATCTCCCACTCTACGCCAACGGGAGGATTTAGAGCCTCGACAGATTTGTAGCGTGCAACAACCCCTTACACGGAAGATCTCTCAAAAGGAAAACTATCTCTCTTTCGCAAAAAATGAAAATTCTTTAACAATGAAACGCTAACTTTTTTCTACCTCCTTATGAGAATCCCAACTATCAGATGTAAATTTGGCATTTTAATAAATAATTATTATACTACGCCTGATTTAATTACCGAAAAAAAAAGGCTTTGAATCAAAGCACAGTACGATAAAAATTATTACACTAATGAGAACTAATACATAAAAAATGTCAACTATATGAAACGTTGATTAAATTTAAACAGCGACATTATAAACTGAGCGGAGAGAGCTGGGCATGAAGATGTTTGAAAACATAACGCTTAAATGTCGCATTACAGCCATGTGCAGATATGTATGTTTCAAACATTACGTATGCAGAAGCATGTGCACTTATTCATCATTTTAGAAAACCGTTTATCCTCTAGAAGTCCAGTTAAGCACGCGTAAGGCATAACACCGTATTGAATAATTATTGTCGCATCACAATTCATAAAAAAATCAAAAGAGAAACTATACTGACTGATATTGATTTTATCTTTAAGAAATTCACCATTTGAAATATTTTTTAAAAAAGAAAGGAAATCCCCTTCAGCCGTGTTTATTTTATTATTGTTATTATTATTTGTTATTATTATTCTTTTGCTCCTTTTATACTCTCGTATGAAGAGAAAGCAAAGAAAAGAGAAAACGTATGAGGTTCTTTTGAAAAGCGTTGTTTACTGATAACACGCCGGATTCTGTTTCTTCGCACTGTATTTTTATCGTTTCCTCTGTGTTATCCGAGCTTCCTTAAGTCTCTTTTTTATTGCACATAAGCATATTTCACTGATAAATGAGATAATTGTTGGTTCAATGACCACGTCGATACAACGTAACCAGGCAAATGGCGTTTACACACACATTTGCAATGAGAAAATAACGCAGTATTTTGTTTTCGTCTCTTGCTCACAGTTTGTTCAGAAGTCGAAAATGTAAATATCAAACAAGCTTTAGGAATGAACAAGGTACCCGAAGAGAGTAAGATATTAAAAAGACTAGTAACCACGTGCATTTGAATTCGAAAATCTTTTTGTGAAACAGAGAGATATTTAAAAGGCAGCTTAAAAATTTTAAGCTACAATACTGATTTCATAT